>UELV01100559.1:0-12482 GCA_900490015.1 Megastigmus stigmatizans
ACCGATAGAGAGACCGAAATCTATATCATTCAGCCTTAACCTCTAAATGAACCTTCGACGATGGTCGTATACACAATGCCTTCGTCTACTTTCAGCAGCACTTTTTAACTAATCTCTTTTCCTTTGAAATATACAAACAGTTATACGAATAATACGTTATAAAATATACTAATACTTTAAAAGCGCGATGCAATTTTTACTATGTTCTTAAGTAAAAAATTGGAAATCATATTTTTTATTATATTGATACAAATTTTTACTATGTTACATAGCAAAATATCTATGAATCTTCTGCAATTATTTCAACATATATTCTAAATATTATCACATTTAAATTTTTACTATGTACTTTGTAATATTTATTCGAATGTTTTTGCTAAAATTATTATACATGCATCAATAATTTCTAAATAAATTACAAAAACTACCACAATTCGAGTATGTCTAGTCATTAGTCCAAATATATAGCAATTTTTGCAGCAATACTTTTCTCCGTGTACTTTTAATTCAGTCAATGAATTTAAATTGCTAACTAGTATTTTATAACTATAGTTAGTATGGAAATAGTCAACATTTTTAAAATTTGATTAATGCTTGCTATTTTGTACGATTATTATAATCTACGGACAAAAATGTCTTGTAAAATCAATGAGAGCCGATTAGACAAATAGTTACTACTAATCGCAATCAAAAACATACGTATACAGAAGATTCTTTTGCAAATTGCTTACAATATTTAAAAAAAAATACAAAATTTTGACCTTTCCTGAAAGCATTGTGCGACTAAACCACTAAACTGGATTGCACTAACTAGAAAAACTAGTTTAAATTCCAGGCAACTTTAAACCGGCATAAAGGAAAACTTCTATTTTTACATCAAAATAATATAGTGTGATTTACACGTTTTTTGTAATCTCATTGTGAGGAAAGCATGTAAAGTAACTTAATCCTGTGTGATAATGGAGTTTGACTTTTTATAATGTAATGTAACATGACCCATCTTAATTCTATTAAGCGCTATTTTAATGCATACATGAGTCGTATATAAGCTGTAATTTGAGCGTTTTAAATGCATTATGATGCAGATTTCATCTTTTCATTGCATATTTAATGAGATACTGTAACTATAAATAATTGAATATTTTTTTTATTCATGCAGTTTCATTTACAAAAGTTCTAAAAATATATCTTTCTTTTTTCTGACGCATACACAGCGAATTGATTTTTACCCGCGTAAGACCTAATTTTAATATTCTTACTACTCAATTTACCGCTTAATACTTACTTTATTATACTTTTACTTACTTTATGATACTTAATGTATTCTTCGAATTTAAATAAAACACTTTTTATTCAAAACGCATTCAAGCGGTAACTTTATGAAAAGATTCGTTTTCAAAGTTAAAAAAAATTGTTTATTTTTCTATCAAATGTGTTCATAATTGATTGCATCTCTCTACTCACTTGCAGCTCAATATCTGTTTTAGCCAGGATTTTGTTTTCCAACAATATTGTTTGTCCTCGGGCACGGAAAAATCAACTCGAGCTGTTTTTCGCATTTACCTCCTTTTTTGTTGTTCTCGTGTTTCAGATATACTTATAGAAACGTATTTCTGTTTCATTTCTTATCTGCTTGCATGTGCGATAGTATAAACAGCTATTAAGGAGTTTTATGGGTTATTCCATAACTTTTATTACTAGGTTTACTATTTTTTTTTATTATGAGTTCTTCGTATTTTAGTTGGTCTCTAGATGTTGATATTGTAAAATATTACTATAAGAATTCATAAATACTGTTTATAGCAATTACATTAAATTAAATAATCATATTAAAGTATGAAATTACCCCGGTAGAACATTGACGAGTTCGACTAGTTAACGCGTTAAGGGGCAGTCGAAGCCAAGAATGACCACCACCCAATCTCACAGAATTTGTCCAGTAATTTGACTAGATTTTGCAACATAACGTAAATCTAAAATGACATAATTCTTCTTTATAGAAATATGAGGGGTGCTCTTCTCCATGAATGTAGTAAAAATTCTTAAATTTTGATATTCTTTAATAATATATGCATAAGACTGGTCACAGAATCCGTCACACGACACAGCACTACAATCATTTTTTACAGAAATTTAGCCACATTCTACAAAATAGTACAATTATCAAGAGCGTTAATCATTCTTTACTGAAATTTGGAGGGTGCTCTTCTGGTTTTTTTTTTATATATAAATATGAATTATACGTATGAATTATCTTTCTAGTGACAAAAACAATGTGAGGTTACATGACAGTCATTACAACTCCGACATCCCTTTAATTACATGGTAATGTTTTGTGGCTAGTATGCAAACGATATACTTTAAACTATTCTATATCCTAGATTATATTGTTCAGTATTGAACCATCCTTCAATTATGTAGTGTGTATAGTTATCATGCAAGTCCCTTAGTTAGAGATAATAGTGAAAATTCATTATAACAATGAATTTATCGTTCCTTTATATTCTCGAAATTGGAAAATGGCTAAATTGATCATCATGGAATTTAATTTAGCCATTTTACAATTTAGTGAAAAATATACTCTGAAAATCTAGTAAAAGAATGTCTAGGAAGTCCTTAACATTTCAATCGGGATAGATCTTTATAGTATATTGTTGGAATATAAGAAAATAATTCTATTAAGTATAATGAAGTCTTGATACTTATTGTCCAATAAATCAACGTTATACCTTCGAATAGAGAGCTGGAAAATGTATAATGATCCTGAGAAAAATCATACTTATATATACTTACCTTGTCGAAACAATAGTCTAACTTACATCAATTCTGATCCACATTATTGATTTAAATACTATGATTGAAGATGTAAGATTAACAGTCTTCATTGTCATTCTGTTTTCTTATTGCGCACAGGTGCATAGAAACTTTTATAACCATATACAAAATAAATTTTTCTTTGTGAAATTACTTCTTTTGTGATAAGTTTCTATAGTGCCCATTCTTGTGTTTGAACAATATGCGGAAGCGAAACGAGCACATTTAACATTCAAACAAATTTTGAAATCACTCTTGTTGTATGCAATAGCAGCCAAACGAGATTGACAAATGTCGTTTCCCTTCACTACCGTTCAATTGTAGTAACATTTTGACGAATCTTTCACATATCGAGATTGGCTGTTGAAGCAAAAAAAAAAGAGCACAGGGATTTATCACGCGAATCTGCCTTTGTGCGTCAACCTCGTTACACAATAATTCGAAGCTTTTACGCCTCCTCCTCTTCCTTTTTTTTACGGCTTGCTCGCCATTATGCTAATTTCTCAATTTCTCTCTGCCGACGCCAGACTCGACAGAGCCCAGTGTTCGAGCTTTCGTGATGTCATTCTTCCTCGTCGACACGGACGCCGCAAGCGTACAGCGCGTGACGCAAGTATCCGGGAAAATACGACAGGCACCCAGAGAAGAGAGAAAAGAGAAGAGAGAAGAGAGAAGAGAGAGAGAGAGAGAGAGAGAATGGCAGAAAGTGAACGAGAGAGTCCGAGGTTGAAAATGCGCGACGCGTTTCAAAATTTTCTGAAGCGTTAACACTGCACATATTGGGGATATCGCGCGAGTTACGGCGAGGCACGTACGTGATAGTGTGGGAAATTAGTTTGTTGGTGGATAAATATTGTGAGGGCGTTGCTGCACCGATAAAAGTTGGATTGAAAATTTTCCTGTGAATTCTCAGTTGTATACGATGACGAATATTTCGATTTTTTGTGTCGTTTAAATGCAAAAGAATTAATGATCAATGCTTTTAACGAATTAGTTTTTACTTTAATAAATGTATAACTGATAACAATAATTACACAGTATTTTAATTATTTAATTTTCTTTGTTTCAGGTGAGTGTGATATGCCGACAATGACATTTATTTTACTACGTTGAAATTCCAGTTTCGTAAGTAGATAAACTTTCATTGTACCATGCCCCAGGAGTTAAATAATTTTTTTACAACTTTTGGCGATGAGTGTTTAACTTTTTTTGATTTTTATAATGGCTTGGTAGAGTTCCAAATAACGAGAAAATTGAAAACAATTACGAGTGTTTTTTAGTCACAAAATCATTATAGCTTTTACCTCGCCTTAAATATTATTAGGAAACTTCGGGTTTGTGCAAATTATTATTGTTCACTCTGTTAAATTTAGTCTTAAAATGCAACCGTGCTAAGACTAATATACTCGAAATAATTTTCAAAATTATAAGTCAAACAGAAGCGAAAACTGTTGTATCACATTTGTTTATTCTGTAGAAAGATCGAACTGAATTCATGTTTTATCATGTGAAAATATTCGATTTTGAAAGATATGATTGTTTATACCAATTTGTAATTAAATGGAGATTTTATTAGTAAAATGTGTCAAAATGAACCCAATACAGAACTTGTTTCGTTTGAAGTCAATGAACTTAATTTCATCGTTTTTAGCTTCATTTAATTGATGACATTTGCAGTGTGATGTTAATTTTTATTTTAAGTTCATGTTTATTTTGTTACAAGTTAATAAAATTTGATGTTTTGATTTTAATAATTTTAACGGGGAGTCACCGATATGGATATTAAAAAATTTTTTATTTTTCATATCGGTGACTCCATTTTTTCCGTTGCCGATATCTATGTTTGCATTAACAAAATTCATTAAAAAATTTTTTCTTGACACTACGTTTTCTACTTTTATATAATATTAATTTTTGCACTATATTGTCATCAGAAACTCTTACACAAATGTTTAAAAGTAAGGTCGATTCTCGCGCTCGAGCTACCTTAATTAGTTTTATGTTTGTATAAAAATGAGTTTGTACGACCGATTCATCGGAACGTTCAAATGACGTTTATAGCGAAATGCTTTCTCTGTAATTACAATACTTCCATTTAACCACTGTTTTAACCAAATTCAAATTACATACATTGCAAGTATAATCGATCTGTTAGTGTAGTTGGAGTTTGATTAAATTTTACCGCTGAAACGTATCAATTTTTTTTTTCATAAAACATTCATTTGTAAAATACATTACGAAAACCTTTTTAAATTCATGACCGAACTTTTATGCAGAACATCAAAAAATGTGCATGTTAGCGTTTCATTTAAAAAAATTTTAATTCTCGTCATATTACTAAAAAGTGAAATGCTGTTCAATATAAAAGGTCAGCACTACAGTGAAGAATCGATTGGTCACGTAATATTTTTAATGAATTAAATAGGGATTAATATAATCGTTTATCAAATTAATGAAAGCATTCGAAGGGGGTACTACAGTAAATTAAATTTATTACAGTATTTAAATTTCCCGCCCTACATTTTACCGACTGAGAAGTAAATAATTCGCAGTAATTAAAAAAAAAATTAAATTATGCAATACCCGAATACAGGTGCACTTCGTCTATGAATTATCTATCGTCTGGTAAAGTTTCAAATAAACATTTCAATGACACATCAGTAAAACAGTTTAGTGGTAATGGTAAGACTTTGACACCCCCTTAAACTACATAGATTGGGAGAAATGAATTTTTATTTGTAGAAATCATTAAAAATAATTTTATCGTGTTTCTTTTTCAATAAATTAGTCATTTATTGGTGATCACTCGGACACTGATGCAGTATTTTTTTGATTTGATTCAACATCAATTGTCAATAACTGAATTCTGATTGTATTTGCGACCAAAAAGCTTTGATGTAGCATTTAACACAGTACTATGTATAATAACTGATAACTAATCAAAAAATATAAAATTTTCAGTTATTTCGAGCTCAATAAAATAAACAAACTTATTGAAAGCTTTAATTTATAAACATACACCAGCGTACAAATATACACAGAAGCTTAAAACATTTTTTGATAACATTTACAGTAAATTTTTTCATATTATAATATATAAAAATGTTATATATTAATGTTAACCGTTATTTTATTTAAGAGATGGAAATTGTCATAATGGTTTTTATAGTTAAGCGCGATCGCGATGTACAAAAATGTATTATCTTAATCTCTTTTATAATAAGAGTCTTTGATATTTAATAAAAACAAAATTCAAATTTACAGTGGTATTACATTGCCATTAATACTTGCTGTCCGAATAATGGGATTTTCGAAGATCCTTTTACTCAAATATGCGCCACCTAAAATTCTTAAATATCGTACTTAAAATGCTAATTGGTGGGATTTAGTCTAACATTTGATATTATTTAAAGAAGTATATATGTAAAGAAAATCGTTGACATAACAGGAATTTTGAATTCGGTATTTTTTTAGAGTGGCAAGTTCCGTAAACTACTGCTTTTGCTGTACGGAAATTTTGATATTTTATCCATAATAGTGGATTGAGTATTGTAATTTGCACGATTTAATTTCTATTTATATATTATTGTAGGTATAAAAATATATCTCGACTATGAATAAGTTTATATTTAATCTTTTGTATAATGATCTTAAACAATAGTCACATTTTACATAATATAAGATGATATTTCATTGAATTGCTCTGTACCCTACATAGTTGCAAATGAATTAAAAAGCGGAAACGTATTACTCTTAAATATCTAATTTCTTTGTCCTTATAAAGATTAAATTATACACTTGAATTTAAATCTAATATATTCAATTCTTCAGTTAAGTCAGTATTTTCAATGTAACATTGAAATCGCATTTCACAAGTGAATATTAGATCGTATACCATGATTAATTCATCAAACCATAGAACGATTTTATTAATAATTGTGTTGATACTCGTTTGGTAATCTGTTCAATTTTAATCATAAATTTTGTGCTCAATAATTTATCGCTCTTATGATTTATTACTGAGCATAGCAATTACTTAAAAATTGTAGAAAAAAACTATGACAAACTGTACGAAACGGGACTACAAGCGAGTACATTAAAATGAGTGAAATTTGGCATAATATTGAAAAATTTTTCAACCAACCGAAAACTAACGAGATCCGATACTCATAGCATACGCCGCAAGAAATTCCTTACCCAAATCGATTCTCCTGCACCAACGACTCCGTACACTTTTTTCGCCTCCGAAATACCAAAACGCCCGTCCCGGCGGTTTATCCAGCGCAGGTTGGGTACGAGATCCCCGCGGTCCCACAATTGAATGTAGAACGTCGCGAGATAATATAAGAGCCGAGTGGGAGTAGGATAGAGAGCGAGAGAGAGAAAGAGAAATATTGGCGGGGAATCTCTCGCGCTCTGCTCCGCGGCGCTTTTAATTGGCCGGAGCCGCGCGCGCGCCGGCGCTCTGTACATATATACATTTACACACACACATCGCGACGCCGTGGCGGTGTGGCAGCGGCAGCAGAGCCTCGCGCTGCAGAGATAGATTACTGGGACGCGCGCGCGAAAGGTAATCTCTCACGTAGAGCCGCTGGCATTTCACCGGAGAAAGTAGCAAACCGGCACGAGCCATGAGCGCCTGGCTCGTCGACCGACGTGGTCTGCGACATTAGACTCTCCAGGCTCGCTTCAGCTGGGCTCTTGTCTCTTTCTCTCTCTCTCTCTTTCTCTCCAGCTGTCTCTCGCGAAAAATCTTACCCATTGCGCACCTTTCTTTGCATTTTACGGAGCTTTGATTGATTTCGGGCTGCGCGTATGTTCTTTCGCGTTCAGCGTTTCGCGAATGCAGATGCCTTTAGGAAGCGAAATTTTAAAGGATGACTTTTCTCTTCATTCGATAAATGCGATTTTACGGTAAATCTAATATCTTACTAGTGTTTGGCTAATGTCTGATTAAAGTCTGGATGTAGCCTAGATACATTTGTTATAAAGTCTGCAGATTTTGGCCTTAATGCTTGGAAAAGGCTTTATGCTTTAGAGATTTATAGGCTGTCAAAACCACGGACAAATGCCTGCGTCATTCTTATTTCAAGAATAGACATTAATGAACTTGTGTTCAGATAAGTAGTAAAAAGCAATTAAAGACAACTTTAAAGTATATCGATTAAAAAAACTATAGTATTTAACTTCAGAGTGTCAGTACATTTAGATTCAATTAGATACTTTTACTTTAGCGAGACTACTATTTAAAAAAGTGAAATTTTTATTGTTAGGATCTTAGAGACAAGCATTTGCTTTTAGTACTCGTTTTATAGTACGGAATTACTCCGGGTGGGAGTAACAGGAATAAAAACGAAGTTATCGTTGCCATAATGGGATTAAAATCATTGAAATAAGTTATAAATTAACGTATTAAATGCTTTATAATGCAGTCACGCTAAAAATAGCAAATTAATATTTCATAAAGCAGTTCTATATATAAGAAGACAACATAAAAATGCGCATCTGGACATTTATTATCCTGAGTGATTTTTATACCGAACTGAAAAGATTTCAAGCAAATAACAATAATTCACGCCCGAAATCCACAGACTTTCCTCCCGGAGTTACGAAGGAATATATATATGTATATAGCTGTGAGCGATGGTATATAGCGAGCGAGGCCGAAGGTTCAATCCGCGGATCGAGAGTTTATGCAAATCATTAATTTGAGCGTGACACGTATAACCTCGTCGCGCGCGCAACGCGATGCAGCTCTCCTGCGCGCAGCAACGTCACCGTCACCGCCGCTGCCGCCGCCGCCGCCGCGCCTGTGTGGTTTATTTCCGTCTCATTAAAAATGTTTATACCTCGCGTTTTTACTGTAAATCATTTTAGAAAGTGTCCGAACTGCGCATATACGCGTACATTTGCTTTTTCTAATCTCTTCTTTTTTCTTTTTTTGTTTTGGACGATAAGAGAGAAATCCGAAATCTGAAAACTTGTATACTTGTCAACGTGTATTATTTTTCACTTTACCTGATTTAAAGCTGTTCGCATCGGTGTTTACATGTGGGTGTTGAAGGTACAATATACGTAGATGCGGCCTAAAGTAGATTTGATTGAAATTGCTGAATCGATGATGATTACTATAAAAACTATTTGGAAGGAATGAATTTATCGCATTAGTTGCTCAATAAATAAAGACTCTGCAATTGGCCTACAGATTGGTCAACCTTTCAAGCGTTTAACGTTTTTGCGCTCTTCATCGAGGCATATAACTTTCATAAATCTCACGACGAATGTCACAAACTTTGATTTATTTAAGGTAAGTATATGCCCAGACGAGAAGCGGTAAAGTTGTTTAAAGGCTTGAAAAGTTGGCAAATCTTTTCGAATAAGTCTATCAAGTTATGGAGATAGAATGAACGAGGACTTATAAAATGTGCTTTTCATACAAAATAAATCAGTCTCGTATAATATATTAAACTGGATATTAAGTTCTATTGCAATACGTTGTATTTTAGCCTTTCAAACAATTTTCGTTAACTATAACGTGTCCAGCATTGCAAAAATTCCTCACGACCACAAATAATAATCATCGCAGGGAGTCCCGCAGAACAACATCAGAGGAGAAATCAATACAACTAACGAAATTTTCCTCTCGCGGCTTCCAATTTCCTTAACTCCACTCTTTCCCGCTGCTTTTCTCTTAGCGCGCGGGCGTCTTTTCTCACGCGTCCCCGGCGCTAACCAACCGAAACTAATGACACTGCCAGAGAGCGTCTCGCATTTTTTCCCCTCTTCCCTCGCGTATATATACAAGGATAACATCAGCACAGCTCTTTTCCTCCGGTATCCTGGCATGGAAAAAAATGTGGGCGCCAGGGTTAGAGAATCGTCGCGCGTATGCATATCTACATGTGTGCATACTAAAAATACCGATTCTATTCTGAGTGGGGAAGACTTGCGCGCGTGTATGTGTGTGTGTGTATAAGTGAGTGCGAGCTACAAGAGTCGGAAGGTCAAGGCGCGTTAGAAACGACGGATGGAAAATATGTGACTTGTATCTATATACTCCTCGACTTGAGAGAGAAAGAGACGAGTTTTGTGGGTAAAGTTGCTTCGAAGGGGATTTTCAGTTCCGTGAGAATATCGCGGATGTGTATTTTTGGGGAGGAGGTTATACGCAGTGCTGCGAAAGGGCTCGGGAATGTTTGGTTTACCTTGCCTTGGAGACTGTAGTATATTGGATGGGGCAATCGCTTATGTGTTTTTAAGAATTTAGTATATTTGACAGTTTTATCAATTTCATACTATGAGAACCGCTAAATAGTATTTTAATATTAATAAAAAATCGCCTTTTTTTGTTTTTAAATAAAATTTTTGGTTACCAATGTATCATATATAGTTTAAAATTGAAAAAGAGTGTGATTCGTGATTCAAATTATTTGGAAAAACACCTTTTGCGATTATTATTATTTATTCAATTATTATTATATTAATCAATTTTGTTTACAAGATTGATTTTTGCACGATTTCCCTTTCTTTTTGCATATCCCATTAAAATCGAACAATATAAATTTCTATTTACAACTAAACAAATTTTGACTTATTTTTACTATTTTATCAAATAAATTGAATAAGTAGCCAATAATTCAATAAAAGTTTATACAAAATTAAAATTAAAAAAATTATTTTACTTTATATTATATTAATATAACAAATACAATCCGTCAATTTTCTCATGCACCAGACTCAAAGCCATGAGCCTGAAAAATTTGTATGCATTTAATTTTACAAATTGTTTATTTTCAATTGTAATATCCATTATTTATTACACAATAATTGTAAAACACTTTTATTTTATTATTCTCTTATGACAATCATCTTCAATAATTAAAATCTGCAATTTTATAATATTTCGCGCATCAATTTGCAATTTAAGGTAAATGTATATACCAGTTAGTGGTGAACTATGATATTCTTTGAATTATAATATTGAAATAGGTTTTGCACTAAGATTTTGTGTATCCTGACGAAAGAAAATTTAATTTTCTATTAAACAATACTGCGTTTAAATCGTTGATTTTTGTCGTGTAAAATAAAAAATAAATAAAAAAGTATGCCAACAACTAACTGTTGTCTCAATACATATCCACACGATTTTCGCTTAATACTGATACAAATGCTACCAGTTTTCAACCAAATCTTGATTTTTATGAGAAATATAACTATAATGTTTAATTTTATTAAGCGGAAAAATACCTAGCAAGAAAATATAAAGCAGATATACCGATGTGAGCTATTCACCTGACCTAGGATACATAACTCGAGTCGCACTGTCGTATTTTAGTAACCTTAATTCGTAGGCACATAGCATTCATAACATCATTGATTCAAACAAATTTTTTTTTGTGAAATTACTAATTTTTAATTTTAAAAATAGTGAAATTTATATACGTGGTTAAGTATTCGTCAATCGAGTATTTTTCTGTACGAGTAATTAACTATTATATTTATTTCCAGGAAAAATATAATTTCACCTTCTTATGTATTTTAATTTTGTTAAAAGTTCTAAAATATCACTTAATAAGCCTTCTGGCTCAAAAAATGATCGTAAAAAGGTGTAAATATCCTTAATATAAAACTCGCGGTTCTTAGATATTGAACTTGTAACGTCGGGTAGATCGTAGTAAAATTTATAAATTTTCTTTTCCTCGAACATTCAATTCTACCCTCCGTCCGCGCTATCTCACGATAGGAGAAATCATAAATCTATCAATAGTCGAAGTATCGCCCAAAAAGAAAAGTCGAAGACGCTTTTCTTGGAAAAAATGCAAACAACGCATAACCCGAAATATCACACGTACAGGCATGCCTCGAAAACACAGCATCCTTAAGGTAATAAAAATCAGCGCCAAGCGAGCAAGCAAGCGAGCGCCGAGACACTTGATAATAGACACAGTATTGAGGACCACCAGCATTCCTTTTTCCGCGTCTTATATTTTTCTGTTTAGCCATAAATTAAGCTTAAATGTAACACCGAGCGATAGCAGACCGAGAATGAAAGAAAGCAATGCCTATGGGAAAATGTGACGTTCAAAAAAATACAAATCTTATATGCGAAGAAAACTCAACATCTGGTCGCGATAACGAACGCTCTGCTAGGGCCATAAAAATCGGCACAGCCTATCCGTTATATTCATAAACAAATATGTAAACATTCCGTGGCAAACCAAATACGCGATAGCCGACGCTAAGTCTAAACATAAGGAGAGCATCAATATTGTAAACCTAACTATTTTCTTTTTATTAATAATATTGAGCTTCAATATTAAACTATAATATAGCAATCGTTTCTGTGCAAGTGGATATGTATGCTCTGTTTAATCAACTAAATCGTATCAAGCGATATATTTCTTTTAAGCTACTATATTTCTTTTTGTAAATATTGTATTTTTAAAATAATTATATTCTTTTATACCACGTCTCATTTGCACTAAACGTTAATAAGCGTTATGATGTACTCTTCTATCCTATATTGTTCTTTACTAAAATAGCCGAATCTTTATATTGTATTTCGCATCATTGTACAGAAACTAATTATTGATATTGTCTTTTTATTATGTTTCCAATAATAAAAAACAATACAAATAATTTAAATTTTTACATATTTCAATCTT
>UELV01100562.1:0-29311 GCA_900490015.1 Megastigmus stigmatizans
TCTCTCTCTCTCTCTCCTCTCTTTTTCTCCTCATTCTCTTCCTTCTTCTCCTTCTTCTCTGCCTTACCGTCTGTGCCCATACGCGAGAGCTGCTCCGTCGTGGTAGAAGCATCTCATCCCTTTCTCTCTCTGTCTCTCTCTCTTTCGCTAAGGAGTAAGGACTCGCGCGTCTCGAGCCAACACACACTCTCACACACACAGAGACTCGTCCTGAAATTTCATCCTACTTCGTACACATCGAAGAGTACGGACAAATTTGTGTGTATGCCTGTATATGCACGTCGAGGAAAATAAATCGCACTGCAGTTGGCCCTTTGCTCGTGTCTTTGCCTCCTGCACTGTATATCATGAAGATTTTAGTGTTTATGGACTATATCTATATATGCTTCTGGATTTTCGCTGCAGCTGCGTGTATCGCCGGTATACCGTTGCGAATGTCCATTTTACACCCTATCGAGAACGAGTATTATCCGAGATTTTACGCTCGTCATCCGAACCAGTCCTATCTGATTTATAGTCTAAACTTGTATGGCGATTAATTAAAGATGGTATATTCACCTTTCTATATGTATAAAGCTCAATACCAATAGAAAATTGGAAAATTTTAATTTCTATCAAATATATATATACTTTATACATAACTGGGTTGTGTAAGAAATGTACTTTAAGGCACGAAGCTAAATAGAAATAAGAACAGGACGGAAAAATTATCATTTGTATACATATACACGCTGCAAGCTTATCATTATCGGTCTGAAAACGGCACTGAAACTGCACCTAATAAATATAGTCTGAGATTCTTTAATTGACTAAAATTGACTCTGAATGAGAAGCATGCCGCACTACGAGGCTCTGGCTTTAATTAATATTAAATATGAACCTAATTAGAGCCTTCATTATGGCCCTGTTTCACCGGCGCCTCGCGCGATCTGCTCAATCTCCAAGATATAAAAAGGATAACAGCGTCGTTGCGTATTAAATATTGAAAGAATTAACCGCCTCGGAATCAAATCTCGCGCGTGCATCTCTTATACATATAATGCGACACTGAAAAGTGCGCAGAAAAGTGTACAGTAACGCATACACACTCGTACATATGGAAATTTGAATTAACACTACGCGCGTTTACTTTTATTCCTGCAACTCGCAATCTTCTTTACCTTATAGGTCGTTCTCAAGTTTTTATTTACTATACGTGTAATATCGGAACGGTTGTAAAAAGTAACTTCACATCGTACGCGGGATTTTTCTCAAAAGTAATTAGAATGCATGACGAGGCGCTTATAGGGTATACATCTCGTAAAGATGAAAAATTTTGTTTGACCATATACGAGATATTCATCGCTATTAATAACGCTTAGCCGTGTGCGGTGCGCATATACATATATAAATCCAATAAAGCGTATATGGACGAGCGCAAAATAACACGACCAATTTATAACAATTTCGTAAGCCATCCTTATTTGCCCGGCGATCGGCCTTTTTTTTCTACACTTTTTTTCTGCCTCTCATATCGCTGCAGCAGCAGCAGCAGCGCGTGTCTGTCTCGCCAGGCCCACCGGGGAGTCTATCTCTCCGAAGGTGTTCCGAATTT
Source organism: Megastigmus stigmatizans (assembly GCA_900490015.1). Classification (NCBI taxonomy): domain Eukaryota; kingdom Metazoa; phylum Arthropoda; class Insecta; order Hymenoptera; family Megastigmidae; genus Megastigmus; species Megastigmus stigmatizans. Next base: position 1,595 of record UELV01100562.1, read on the forward strand.
GTCCGTCGCTTATACACACACGCGCGCACAGGGCCACTGCACGAGGTCCTTGATAAATCATGCGAATTAACGGGTGGGCGTGTGTGTCCGTGCCGTTTGACGCGCTTCTGTGATCCTTCGCGCGCGAACACCGGCTATACAACGATCGTATATTATAAGCGCGGACCCAAGCCCAAAAGGAAGACGCGCGCGCGCGACTTAATAAACATTTCGGGTTCATGATTTCGCTGGAGTCGTTTGTTCTGCAAAAGTGCGGGATTCATTTTTTGTTTTCTTCTTTGGCGCAGATCGGGTATTTTATTTTTTGCATCGAGGAATGTTTTTTTGTTTTGGTTTCGGTGTTTGCAACGTATTGGAATTGGGGGAATAAAATCTGATGTAGCCTTTCTTATTTGAATTAATGGGAAAGTAACAATATTGGGTGTTCAATGTTATCTTCATTGAATTTTTAATCATAACATAAAGATGATTGTTAAAGTAAATTGCTATTCAAATTTTATGGATTCTAATGAAAAGCGTACCGGATTACAATCGCGATATCGTTTTATTTAATGTTTATACCCTAAGAAGCGTAATATTTTTACAAATAATGCTAGATTATTTTGAAAAGCAAAATTTCTTTCAATACCACAAGAGCTATTATACGCAGTCCGTAATTTCTCCAGTATATACATCAGTATAAATACGCAAAATACTGCACTTTTCAGCAAAAATCTTTCCGTGGAGAAAAACTTTACAAGTGTCGCTCTCGTTGCGACACTCTCCCGCTTATTATAAGCACAAACTCTCTTTATGGACTACCCACGAGTAAAAAGATACATATACAGCCATTGGCCTGAAATATATATATATAAAAGAGCTCGAGATCTCTCGTAAACGAAGAACCCCAATAAACGGGAGGAGAACCGTCCGAGCGAGCATGAAAAATATTGAGCGATTCGTGGCTCGCGCGCGCTTCGTATACTTTTCCATTCGAAATGAAAACCCACAGTTGGTTTTATTCCGAGCTTTATTATATATATATATCCTCGGAAGCACTTATATTAAAAGGGTGCTTCACAAGCTTATGTCCAGTGTTAAACTCGAGGAGAAGTAAAAGATTCGAGTGGCTTGAAAATTTTATTTCCGCTTTAACAGAGTTGCGCGGGAACCAAACATTTTCTGATTGAATGTACACCATTTGTGAACGAGAGCAACGTAAAACCCCTTATAATGTAAATATAAACTAATTAATTTCGAAACTCTTGTTGTTCTTTCAAAAGATTTACCATCGAGCTCGAAATTTGCACCGACTATGAAACAAAAGTATCAAGCATAACTAAGAAAATAATTTTTAGAATCTATAAAGTATCGTATTAAAAGCCACTTTTGCACGTGAATACATAAACCACCAGAGCAATAAGACAGAGATATCGGACGGCGTTAACGTTCAACAGTTTCGAGAAAAAACACAGAATTAGGAAACAGCGAAGCTCATGTAAATCTGGGCAGCTAGAAAAAAAGGAGTAGAAAGAGAGAGAGAGAGGCAGAGAGGAGAGCAGATCGCAAAAGGATAGAGGACCACCCCGGCGCACGCGCGCGTCTGCAGCACCGAAACGCAATCCTCCCCGAGTAAAGAAGAAGAAGAACGAGCGAACGAGCGAGAGGGAATAAAAAATGCTGGGGCCAATTTTGGCCAGAGAAGAGAGAGAGACTCTGCACAGCTCTGTGTGTATATGCGTCACCTTCCCTTACCTTACGAGGCGTCGGATTCGCGTGTTTTTGCGCTCGGCGACACCTGATATCCAAACCTCGCTCTCTCTAGTCGATACTTCTTCTTCTTCCCTCTCCTTTCCTCTCTCTCTCTCTCTCTCTCTCTCTCTTTCTCTGCCTCACTTCTCCTCTTTGAACGAAAAGAAAAAAGAAAAAAGAAAAGAGAGACACGGCTAAGGCGAAGGAGAGACATGAAAAATGGATAAGGAGAGAATTTATTTTCGAAAGATTCATGATTTCGTGTAAGCTCATCCATTTAATTGCCGCTGCGGTGCTGGATTTCTCATTTTCTCTTCTTTTTTTTTCTTCTTTTTTTTTCCAGCTGGCTTTCTTTTATTGCTCGATGCGCTCGGGCGCGGAACCTAAAAGTCACCTTGAAAGGAGATATACTCGCGGTCTTGCCATCTATTTATACATCGATGCAAACAGACTTGTCGAAATAAATTTGGATAATGTGCCCCGCGGCTATAAGGATAAATGGCGGGAAAAAGTGATCGTTCCGCGGAAACGAGTCGAGCAATTATTTTATATTCGCTTCCTCGAAATTCACGGTCACCGCGGATCCTTATGAATTTTCGCGTATTGTATATATACATCGTCGAAAGGAGTCGCAAATGTAGAGGTAAAATATGATCGATGGGATTTTTCCACGATTCCATGTCGCTCGACCGAGTCATGCGATATTAAAACTGCTTTTATATTGGTCTGCTGAATCGCTGCGATGCTCGCGTTTATTTTGCTTTGGAGCAGCGCGTTCAATTATATCATCGAAGGCACTGCAGCTTAACCGGACGCCCCGATAATTATTGCTTGTTTTATCTACGGTTCTTCCGAGAAACATTATGTACAAGCGCCCTTGGCTGCACAAGTCTGTTTTCACGTCATTCAAACGTCTTATATATATATATATATATACCCATCATCGCCATCGCGCATCTATATTCAGATCTTCATTTGCATCTGCGGAACTCGATCGTATGCAACGATTATATAATCAGCGGCCTATTCAGTTCGCTATTAGACTTGGATTGTGAATCGCGAGATATCTGATTTAGCAAATTGTACGCTATATCGTTTCCCTTTTATTAAAAAGAAAAAAAAAGAAAGCAAAACTTAAGAATCACGTAAGCCCGTTAAGAAATTTTACTACAGATCTCAATTTCACAAAGCCTGACTTTTACGCTTATATCGCAAAAAAAGGCCCGCTACATATATATACCGGCATTTGCGAGCCACCGCCGGAAAAAAAGGTGACTCTTTCTCTCTCTCGCGCGCAACTGCGGCAAAGAAAAAAAGAAGGAGAGCGGGAAGAAGGCGCATTCCTCCCAATAGCGCTGAAAAGAGCGCAAACAATTAGAGTCCGCGAGGGGGGGAATCTGCATAAGAAAGAGAGACGTTACTACTCCGCGGCCGGTATATATTCCAGGCCTATATATATATATATATATGTATAGGTATGTGTATGTAGGCGCGCGACAGGTATACACGCATTGTGTATATACCCGGCACATTCCAGACATATTATGCAGCTCGGAGAGTTTTACGGGTATTGGCGAGGAGAGTCCAGGGTCCCGGTTGCGCGCGCGCCTTCAAGCCTGCACGCTGCGGCAATAAAACGCCGTTAGGCCTGAATAAAAGTCACGTGTGTTTTGACTGACGCGAAAATCCGCCTCGTTCGGTACGGCTTGTTATTACTTTCGACACGAGCTCTGTTCCACTACCACCACCACCGCCGCTGCTGCTCCTGCTGCCTCGCTCAAAATGGATTTTTATGACGCTGCCCGAGTAATTGATTGGGCCTACGCTTGCCCCTTCTTTCTTCTTCTTTTTCTTCCATGCGCGTGCAGCTCTTTCTTTTTTAGAGGGAGAGAGAGAGGGATTTTTCGCATCTTGCCGATGTTTGCCGGGCCGATTATAAATTTTAATGAATTTATCGAAGGCTTCGGTTTTCTTCCCTTTTTTTGTTAACCGTGCAGTGCAGGGAGTTTTCGCTCGTAATTTACGCGCAAAATTGACGGACGAGATGTGTGTGATCGATATCTCGGCGGTGGATGAGAAATTGCCGCGGGAACGACTTGTTGAATTCTGCCTTTCAATGATCCTGCAATTTTTACGTCGGCTCGAACTATAGTTATATACGGCAGCTGGTTGTTTCGCATAATAAATTGTGAGTTATGCTTTAATCATAAGACGTAATAAATTTTTATGTATCGCATAAATTATTTAAAAATCACATTTTCTCAATTCGTTATACAAATTGCACGAGTTTCATCTGTATAATATTGACGTGAAACATTCCTTGTTTTTTTTTTTTTTCGAAATCTACATACAAATAGGAGGAAAGTCACTAAAAAAGCTAACTGACAAAACAATGAAATCCGGTAAAGTACCAATAAGTCACGCGTGCGATGGTTCGAAAACTCGCCATCTCTAAAAACTCTCAAGCCGAGAGAGACGAAAAAGTTGAGAAATTCCTTTTCAATTCTGCACATCCCCCGTTCACGTTACGCTCTTCCAAGTTTTTTTTTTCGGCTCATCTTTACCGACCAGCGCAGATCTTCCGAAACTCTCTCTCTCTCTCTATATATATATATATAAGAGCTCGCAAAATCTCCGCGAGAGCAGCGCTCAAGTTATTGAACCCCGACAATGCTCATTTTCTCCGCGCGCCCGTTTCGTCCTTATACTCTTTTCCTCTTTTTTTTCTCTTTCTTCGCCTCTTTCACTCCGGGGCAGAAAGCCATACTCTCTCTCTCTCTCTCTCTCCCTCTTCTTTTCGCGTGCGTTTTTGCTACGCACATTTCCTTCGAGCGTGCGAGAGAGAGAGAGAGAAAGAGAAAGAGCGAGACCTGCCATGGGGCGTGTATGTTTGTTTAGCCTCGGTTCTGCACCCTGTTATTAGAAGCGCCGTGGCCGCTCTCCCTCTCTCTCTCTTTCTCTTTCTTTCGCTCTCTACGGACCTGCGAACGGCTGCAGCGCACAGCAAAAGTGCATGCACACGCCGCGCCGAGGAGATGTGTATTATGCCTCGGTAGCGATGTTCTCTCCTCGTCCGCGTGTCTGATCCGCTGCACGTCGACTCTCCTTGAGTATTGCCAATTTTCTCTTCTCTCTCTCTCATCCCTCGGCTCCTGCTTATATATGTATACACGTCCGAGATTTTGCATTACGGCTGATGGAACTTGGCATCTCTCTCTCTCTTTCGCTTGCCTTGTTTTCTTTGCTCCGAGGCTTGCTCTCCTTATGCTCTCGGAGGAGGAGGAGGTATTCGCAAACTGTTGTGAGAGCTGCCCCGTTCGAGAGTTGTATTTTCAACTGCGTGCGCATCGTGGTATTTCTGACGAATTTGCGAAAAATTGGATTACGACCATATAATTATACTTCCTTGAGATTATTCGCTTGTTTGATCGTCCTCGTTTGTTTTTTTTTTCGTTATCGAGTTACGATCGCGCGCTAACGGCGAAACATCTATAAAGAGCTTCGTAAACGATTGAGTTTGGAAAGGCTGACGCTGGTGACTCATCCCAAAACTTTCAAATTCGTTATTTGTGGCCTAGTGCGGACGGAAAACACGTCGTCCCGGCTTATTTAAGTGTTTTGAACCATTCCCCCTCCCCTTCGCGCTGACACTGTAATCCTCGACCTTTTAAGATAATTAGGCTACTACGTTTAATTCGCACCTATATACTTTAGCTAATTAAATTGCAAGATTCTACAGAATTGATAATATTTGACTCACGCGTCAGTAAACGAATAATGAACTCATCGTATTTACTTGGTGTAGCGTAAAGTAATGTATACTTGTATAAGATATTTGCACAGTTTATTTATTTATCGATCGATACAAAAAAAAAGGGATTGGATAAATAGGTGGATGAGAAGAACTTAACGATCACTCGCCTCGTAACTTAAATACCGAGAGATTACGATCAATACAAATTATATCGATCTTTTGTTTCACCCAACTTTTATTACAGCTATCAAGTACATATTTAACTTGGCTTTTCAGTATTAATTCACGTTTTTCCTATCTCAAATAAACCTAATGGACAGCAATCATAATTAAATTAATCGGAGAGACCCCGTGCAACAGTTATAAAAGTGAGCTCGTAGTTACGACCAAGTTTTTTTCCTACTACCATCAGCTATCGTGTTTTTAGTATCTTTGTTTTATCTGGGAATCTCGGTCGATTTTCTCCAACGACCTTATCCGCAGATTGAAGTTGCGCGCCCGTATAAGAGATGGCGAGAATCGAAAAACAAGAGTAACAAGAGTAAAACAACACGCAGGGCTTTTTTGCGCGGCCCATACATCGCGCAGGTAAGTGATATCTCTCCGCTAATGCATTTCTTTTAATTCGTGAAATCATTTTTAATGAGAAGGTCTTCGAAAGAAAGCCTGTTATTCCGAGTGTCCATTAAAGTAATTGGAAACATTTTTTACAGAGAGTTTTTCAGTATATACATAAGCTCATACCTGTAAATTCTTAAAAAAGATTATTATTACCACTTTGATAATGATTATATTCTTATAGAAAATACATGTGTGGAATATGCAGTTTTTATTTTTGATGAAAGTTAAAAACAATATATTGCATTTATAAATCATTATGTAATTTAGTTCCACTATCTGCAAACAAGTAATTCCATACGCTGGTGAGTAACGAGAGGCGGGTAGGTACACTTGTAAATTATAATGGAGTTACACGTATCTTTCATCAACATTTCGCGCCACTGATTACTGTCATTTTTCATTGTAAAAACCAGTTCTTCTTATGTAACTACCTATAGTTTATCTTTATTTCTTTATATTCTCATTATTCATCTTAAAACATATAAAAAATAATTCTAAAAATAAATTAGAACTGTGTTGCTCGTAATTAAAACATGGTCATAAAGATAACAGTGTAATTAAATATAACTAGGTTATAAAAGTAAAATAATGCATCGTGTTAAAATATTTAATTTTTATACAACTTTAAAGTGACGAATCACATCCAATTAAAAAGAAGGCCATTAATATTCATAAAAGCCACAAGCTCATAACGCGTCCAAAACTAAGATAAACATCAGTAGGTATAAGTGGCGTGTTATATAGCTGAATCTGAAAAATAAGCAGCACGAAACAATTGATAGATTACAGTAAAACTACACTCCCTCATTTCCATACCTATCAGATTCTAACAAAGACCGAAACCAGCCTAGAAGAGAAAGAGAACAAAAATATCATTCGAGCCACTCTCGGAATACATATAAAGTAAAAAAGGCGAGAGAAGCAGTCCCGGCGCTTACAACAGCGAGCTGCATAGATCGCGCGAATGCCCAGAACCGAAAGGGTGAATGCTTATACACCTATCTGATATACACACATCATATATAAGAGAACTATTAAAGTTCGCGTCCGCTGCGGTTCTCTCCCGCGGTGCGCCGTATAAATTTACGATTATCTTTTTCTTTTCCCCCCGAACGCGACTGGTTTTCGGGTGTCTCTAGTTCTCGTTGTGCAGGCCACGGGGTTTCCCATACGCGCGTGAGTGCGTTGGCTATACGAGGGAGCTGCATAATGCAATCGCTTAGACATTAAGGATAAGCGCAGAGGCGTGTTTTTACGATGGCTTTCCAGCGTGCGAGAATTCAACGGGCCTGTGTGTATGTACCCGAGATGTTTGTTGTACCGTGCGCGGGAGCGTTATACTCTATGTATATATATATATATATAGTTACGGCGCGACTGTTATTATGACTGGTGATAAAGAGAACAGGATCGTGGGAAGCGATTATTAGGATTAGGAAAGTTTTTTATTTGATTTCGTGGCTTGTGCGTATATATGTTATATGCTACGTATACTGTTTCCTGAAAATAAGTATATTTGGCGTTTGTGCGAATTTATTTAAGCTACATCTATTGTCGACTGTAGATTTAGTTCGATACGTTGTAAAGAATTTTTTTTTTTCTATGTTTTGAAAATTTTTTATACGATACATTTTTATATAACTTTCTATTGAATATAAAATGTTATTTTCTCCCAGCAGCTTTGCTCGAGATCTTCCGTGTATTTTTGTTTTTCCTAAAAGCTCTGCAATAGACGTAAGTGCACTTCGATATACTTATCCTTGCAAAAATTTCGACGGTCACGTTTCGTGATAGAGTGAAAAAATGCAGTAAACATAAAAATTATCAATAACAATCCACATAGAAAATTCGATCTTGATCAATGAAATTCTACTGAGAACGTATTTTATAGAAGCACTTTCCAGTACATTAAAGTTAAAGCATACGCAATTCCTTGATTTCTCACAGCGCGGCACAGATTTCCAAGCACAAAATCAATAAAGCGCGATGGGGTGAGAATCGACAGCAGCAGCCGAGGGAGAAACCAAAGCTCGATCAACAACGAAAACAAAAAAAAACTAATCGCACACGCGCGCACATAATGCGAAAGAGCTTCTCGTCGACACGCGACGTGCATTCGTACAAATCCCTTTCATTCGGAATCGTACGCCTCTCTCCACACACACACACACACACACACAGATCGCACATCTCTTCAGTGCCGCCTCGACGCGCCGCGTATTTGTTTAATTTAGTGGTAGCGCATTGTGTCGTGCGTGCAGCAGCGCAGCGCTACGCGATCGTCGAGGGCTTTTCGTCGTAGCTGTTTGTCGATGCGTCGGCCCGGTAATATTCGATTCGCGACTTCTCCTTTTTAGCGTGGGAAAAACTCCTGCGTCCCTATATATACATCCGAGTAAATGGAAGGGAGAAAATCCGACGGGGTTGCGCGTGCAATAGGAGGAGGTTTATACATGCGGTTCGTATGTGTGTGTGTGTGTGTGTGTGTGATTTTTCGCGAATGCCTGGCTCGCTCTCGCTGTCGCTCGAGATTAAAATGTCTGGCGCGTGCGTTTTCCAATTTCCTCGATTCCTCGTTTCGCACGGCTCTTCCGTCTTTGTGTCTGTGTGTGCGGCGGGATTTTCGCTTCGCGAGAGATACAGTAAATAATAAATGCCGCGCGCCGCTCGCCATACCGTGTAATGGAAATGCATAGTCGGCAGTGAATGTCGACGTTTTTCTTTTTTATTTCTCTTTCTCTCTTTCGTTTCCCTGTTTCTCGTTTGACCTTTGATGGTTTATCCCCCCCCCTTTTTTTTTCTTTTTCGAGCACCGGCGGATAGGATAATTGAGATGGATTTATAGAGTTATTAGTTTTTTTTGCGGTTTGTTTATACGCTCTCATTGATAAGGTTGGCGCTTTAGTGGGTTATTAAAGTTAATTTGTTTGTTTTACTTCTGCAGGTCAGCACATGCAGCCTGTAAAGCTTTACTATTTTATCTATTTTTAACGTATTTTGACCGTTTCGTGACTATACTTGCATGTATATGACTCTATTGAGGTGAATGTTAATAATTTAATTGTGTAATAAAGATAAGTTAATAGTGGATACCATAATTAATTTTCGAAAAGTGTTTAACTCAATGGTTTCTTATGCACATGTGATCATTTTTATATGTCATAAAAATACCTTTATAAATACAGTGTTATGTATAATAAAATTTTATATAATCAAAAAATTAGTTAAAATTGAATTAATTATTAAATAATTATTTATAACAAGTAATTTTGTCCATATACAAAGTCTTGACAGTAGTGATCAGACCGTAGATCTCTTGGTAAATCATTTCGAATACGTCGATAAAGTCACTCACTAAAATTACACAATAAATACAAAATTTTATGCAAAGTGCATTTTTTATTCATTCATTGGGTCCCCAACTGATTAACATTCTATTTTGCATGAAATTGCATACTGAAATGGAAATTTGCACGTTTGGAATGTTGGAGATCTCTATGTCGACATCTTTCGGAGCAGTCCAGAACTTACATAAGAAGCTACAGCCTTTCCCCACAGATGTCGGTCGAATTCACTTTTCAAATGATTCACATGGGGAATTGTTTATTTTAAAAATTAAAAAAGGTATTGAATGAGATATTGAAGAAACATGTCACATTTGCATTAATATCACATTTGCATGTTTATTTGATAAATAACAATAAATTAATTAAATACATTATGTAAATTTTTAGCACAAACAATCGTCTAAAAAGAAACACATAGATTATGTAAGTACACGCTTTGCACAATAAATAATGTATCGTATAATTGATTTAAAACTAACAATTCGAAATCAGACACAGATAATTTGGTTATAGTTAATGTTAGCCTTGCAGTTTCCTTCTTTACCATTCGTTTTGTATCTTAAGTTATAGATAATATCTTCACTACAATTTGTAAAACTAACGTGCATCTATTTACAATTTTTCAATTTTAACGACTATTCGGAACATCAGCTATTTCATAAAGCATAAAAAAATTGTACAAGTATACACAACTGTTGCTTAAGATACTTGATTGGACTCGGTTTCTTCGATACAGTTCTTTTGATCGGTTCGTACGAAGAAGGCTCTGCTGATCTTATTCTTGTCTACTGCTTGATATGCTTTTTCTAATACAGCTACAGCCGGATGTTGTTCTCTCGTTAAGATCCATGCATTTCTTGTGCTGAAAATAATGACATTTAAATGGATTAGTGTGCTTATTATCATTTTGATCTTATAATTGTTAGAAAAACAAAACATATTTTCCATCCTTTTTTAAAAATGTTAACTGACATATCTGTCAAAAAAAGTTTAAAGTCAACCTTTTCTTTTAAAATAAGAGGTAAGATCTTAAAGTAAAATAATTTTTAAGAGGTAGTCGGACGAGCATATTTGCGACGTTTATGGTTTCATACTATTTTCGCTCAATTTTCAATATTTTAACATTTTGCAAGTTGAGTCCAATTCTGTGAACTACAAAGAATTGGGCTCAACTCGAAAAATGTTAAAATATTAAAAATTGAACGAAAAAAGTATGAAACTGTAATCGTCGGTAGCTATACTCCTCCGGCTTCCCGTTAACGGTGACTTTTAACATTTGACAGATGATTGTCAGGCTACAGAATCACGTAAGTTTTTAGCATGAATTCAATCTTCTTCTCATATGAAGCAAGTTATATTTCACAATTTATATGACAATAATTCTTAACAAGCTTCGCAGAAGAAATTAATATAATATGTAACTCCTTTATTCTTAATACGCAATAAAAATACGACAATTTAACGCTGTCATGAAAAAATTCCGTAAAATATTCCCGAGCAGTATTATTAAAATCTTGAATTATCCTTATTCGCAAAAATAAAGCAGTGCACGTCGCATTATACACCAAAGAAGAAATAATAAATCTCTTTTGAGCCGTTACTTTTCAGCCTGTCAGCTCGTGCAAGCTCCCCGCTTAATTAAATTATAATTCGCAAAAAAAAAAAGGTAGGGTATTATACCTAAAGATGCCAAAATCGGAGCAGCTCCATATGACAGCGTACGAGGTATAATCAGTGTCGAGGACCCAGTAAGGTGCCTCATACTGGACTGGCAGCGAGGGAAAAACGACGGACAATCTCGCCTTGTCGGCCGATTTTTGGGCAGCGAAACCCTCGATGCTCGACGCCACTCCGCTCCTTTGGAAAATGGAAGAAATTAAAAAAAAGAAAAGAAGTAAATCACCCAGGGACCATTATAAAAGTCGTGCACAGCTAATAAGATGCGTCCCGTATATACTTACAAGGAAGAAATCTGTCTGTTGGTGACGCTCACTGTTCCGTTATCGTTGGCTGTGTACGTCGCGGTGACGCATTTTCCTCCGAACTCGAAGAAAGCAAAGTAACGCTCCGCTTCGTACCACTTTCCAAGGTACTGAAAGTAAAACATCGGGCTTTTTATTTTCAACGCAGCTCGTAGGGAAATCCCCCCCCCCCCCTCCCCCGCGAGAGTTTCTCGTTTTAGCCTTTTTAAGTGTATGCTGCGCGGCGGCATTGTTCGGCGGCTGCTTGAGCACATGCGGATTGTGACGAACTGTCTGATGCGCTTGTTTTTGTGCAGTGATGCCCGATTCTTGTAATTGCCGACTGTTAACCTCTTACTTTGCTATTGTTTCTGCGTATGTCCGTCATTTCAGATGGTTACATCAATTACTTTTAATAATGAAGAGGCCGAGTTTGAATTTACGATTGAGTATAGTTAAATATTTTGTTCGACTTTTGAATTAGACTTTTTTAAATATAATATAGCCTAGGAGTAACAGGATAAACAACATTGGTATCACTGTGTGATAATCGAAGATGCTATGCAATAGCATATTTCGGTTTTCATCTATAGCAAAGCCACTTTGTTTAATTAACATTATCAGTCTGCGTCATTGTTTAAAATGTATAGCAATTAAACTCAGTCCTGTTTTCTATCTGAATCATAGATCTTAACGTGCAATTTAAGCTTCTGTACGGTGATTATAATTTTTTTTATTAAAATCTACATATTACAAGTATTATTTTACCGACTTCAAATTTATAATCTAAAATTTTTGATAAAGTCATTTTAAATCTTAAGAAAAATTTTTCTTCAATTTAAAATGTGATTTTTATTTTGATTCTTACTTTCTTTCTTGCACATCTTTATTGTGGTTTACTATTTTTAAGTTAATGCTTTGTTTGTATTGGCGAGTATTTATTTCCTCATACATTAATATTTATTTGAAAATTACATAGAAACGACTTTGAAAGTTTAGCTATAGGTATTAAAAATTTTTAGAAATTTCAGTTTTTCTTAACTGAAGAAAATGAAAGTATATTCAACTGAAGAAGTGATTCATTATACAAGTAACAAAAATGCAAATTTAGCTGACTATAGAGTCACCAAACTTTACAACTATGACCGAAACTTTCTTTCAAAAGAAATTTTTGCAATTGGTATATGTTTATTCAACGAATGAAAAAATTACCTTTTGCGTCTCAAAGTTAGGCGTCGTTTCAACCTTTGGACATCCACCAAGGAAGGGAACCTGGGCCACGGCACTCCCAATCAGCAAGAATCCAATACATAACCACATCATCTTGATTCCCGTTCAAATAACAACTCGTTTAACAATCTGAAAAAATGAAAAACAAACTTTACCATTCCAACTCGAAAACAGTTTCTCATCAACGATCAACCGTTAAACGTGAAAAAGCCAAACCATCGCTCGAACACTCGCGTACAAGAAAGCAATAAAGAAAAAAAGTAAACTAGTTCGACCGTCAAGTTCTTATCGAATTTACCTATAAATAATACACCCAAGTTCCGTACGCGCGCGTTCAACACCTTCTCGTCGATGGCAACTGTCGCAGCGAAGTGCAGATGTGCTGCAGGTCGTGTCTCGTTTTTAAGAAGTCTGCGCTGTACATAGGCTGTCTTGCGCTTCCCTCCACCCCGTTATCTCTTGTCGTATACCCACCGAACTTAATGTGCCGCTACATGTAATCTTTTCTCTCGCGCACATTGAGTGACATATTTTATTGCGCTCACGTATAGTTTTTTTCAAGTGGTGACTCGGGGAATATACAGATGAAGAAAAAAGAAGTATGAGTGTACGGCGCCGTCAAAGAATTTGTTCATATGGTAATACGTCTGCCTCATTTGATAGATTTGTACTCGCTTAATTTATTCCGATAGTTTATTAGACGTGAGCGTTTGGCCGTTTCAGATATATAGGTAGTGGCAATATGCCAATCGAGTGGATGATTGAGCAAAGCATAGAGCAAAAACCCTACTGGATGCGCAATATTCCGATGTGCCGCAATCGCGAAAATCTTGGGAAATGATTAGGGACAAAAAAAGATTCGTAATATTTTGTATTCGCTATGGAATTGTTCTGTCGCTTGTTATGTCTGGCCGCGTGTGACCTTAGAAATTCAAATTAACAATCGATTCACTTATATATAGGTGAAACTAAATTTATACTGATAAGGATGAGGTCATTAAGTCACTCGAAGAAAAGCAGACTATGTATTTCCTGCTTTTTCAAATGTATGCACTCGACAAATAATGGGTTTTATCGAGGGCAGTAAATTTTCATGACGAGTATATCATTCTTGATATTGACAATGCTGATGCCGTTAATGCTTATTAATCGTATAAAATAATTTATTTATGGTTTTAATCCATATTAAATTAACACTTATCGCACCAGCAATTTGCATGTGTAGCATCATTCATTGCGCATTGCGCATTAAATTGATGCAATTCATTCAAAAAAATAGCAAACTAGTTCTGTGTTTTGTTATTGAATGAACAAACTTTTTCTTGGAAATAGATTTTCATGGATTACAGTGTATTTTCTTTAATAAGAAGGAAATACTGAGTAATTTATCAGTATTTACGGTGTACGAAATTTCGCATTTGCATAATTAAAATTAGTAATTTGCATGATCAAATATTTTCTTTTAATTACAATTGTATATTCTTATTTACCGCAGATTACAAATAACCTTGTTGAGATGATTAAGAAAACCATGAATTATCATTGCTGATAGTTAAAAATATCCGTTTTACTAATATAATATGTGCAACGGAAGCAAAATATTAAAGGCTTCAGATGTTTCTAGTAATTGCAGGTCATAGGATACGTTAAACACATTCTGAGTGTTTATTTCATAAAACATTCTTACATTGATTGCTGTTCTAATATTCGAACAAATAGGAAAAAATTATCATTTATTAAGAAAAAACGAACGCGTGAAAAATTAGGGCTTATTATTTATAAGCAATTAATTTTCTTGAAACTTATTAAATTTATGATTTATATTTACAGTAAACTGCGAATTAGTATTACGAATATTTTGTCATTTTAAAGATTTTATTACATATTCTTCTATGTTTGGACAAATATTTAATTTCACTTTTAAAAATTTTATATCGGATTTGAAAAATATTATGATACCTAACAGTTCAAAATTACGGATATAAAACAATGAAATATTTTTGTAGCTATACACAGTCTATATCTGTGAATTCTTTGAAGTATTATCATTTCATAACGCATAATATATGCATCGTTGTGAAACGAAGTTGATAAAATTACTGACAATTTGGCATATAACAGTTTGCTTTTGTGATTAGATCATCAGAAATCTCTTTAGATAAAAGAAAATATGTAGATATACCCAAAACTAATAAAATTTTAAATTCAATGCATTTCATTAGTTTGTTATCGTTAAAACAATAAATTTTGAAGTAATTACACAAAGTATTGTCGCAAAAGAACTTTCAAAGAAAATTATTATCTGATAATATACACATAAAATGTTATAGACCATATAAACCAAAGAAACTGTTAAATTACTAATTTGTTTTTTATTATCAAAACCTTTTCACAAATTTATCTTTCAAATAATTGAAAACTCAGAAAACATTACCAGCACGAAAAAATACGTGTTATCCAAAGCTGCTACATATCTTTCAAAACCCAATAACCCTCTTCTCACAAAAACAAAAAAACATTCCTCTAAAACTTAATCGTCGAATTAACGGTTATAATCAGCTCGTTATCAAAACACCAACATGGAAGCGACTCCACGCAGCGTTCCACAAACGCACCACATATATCCCATCTCTCTCTCTCTCTCTCTCACTTTTAAACACACACACACATGCGCATACATCGCGTCGAAGTTTACTAGGTATATATATATATATAGCAATATAGATTTTACCTGCTGACCTTGAAACTAAAACTCAGAGACTCAGAGAGCAGCGGTTGGTGGCTAGCGATGGTAGTCAGTCGGTAGACTCACGATCGAAGGTCGGTGCAGTTGGAAACACGCGAGAGGAGAGAGACTCGCGCGTCGGTGCACTAAAACGTCTGACGGGTGGAGAAAATGTGTGCGGTGTGCTGCTGCACCTGGATGCCGCGCCGGTCTCTCCGTCGGACGTGTAATAAAGGCTTGACCTCGCTATACGTACTGGGGGGGCCGCGTTCGCTCCTCGGGCCTGATACCCGTGCGTACAGTGGCAGAGAGAGAGAAAGGGAGAGAGAGAGAGAGAGAGAGAGAGAGAGAGAGAGAGACTGGTCAGGAAAGAGAGAGAGAGAGCGTCTGCAGCGATGCCCCGCGCGGTGGTACCGCTCTGGACGTCCTCGCCAAGGGGCCACGACACACAATCTCGTTACTGGGTCACTAACGGTAAACACACGCGGAGAGAAAGAGGCAACTCGCCACGGACGAGGTTCAAGAAACTCTGCGCGAGGGGCCAGTGCCGATCGCCGAGAGAGAGAGAGAGAGAGAGAGAGAGAGCCGAGAGAGAATTACTCGTCGATGCGATCGGCCAATCGCCCATTCGCAGACATCGTTTGTTTTGGTCCTATCCTCGGCGGTTTTTTCGGCGATTTTTACACCTCTACAGAAGGATTTAAGACCGACTAGCGGTTGTTGCTCTCGCTATTTACCCCGAGGGGAAACAATACTGCTGCTGCTGTAGAATCGAAAGATGAACCGCGGTGCTTTGCTTCGGCCGATCAGGGTTATATCGAAAAGCTGCGATTACATCACCTTCACCGCGGAGCGCCGCCCAGATGAACTGTTTTTTGTTTCTTTTTCCTCGTTCTCTCGTGCGTCTTCGTTATATTGCGCGCTGCCAGTCGTTAATGACGACGTTGCATATTCCGACTTTACACACACGCGCACACCTGTTTACTGCTGTATCGCCTTATTATAACTTGTTTTCTTTCGGATAATTGGCGTTAACTATACTACTATTTCAGTTTATCGTTTTTTTCTTCTTTTTTTTTAATGACTCGAGAAAAGGTGAATCGGTCAGTTAAACTTTTATAGTTTATATGTTCACTAATTATATCGAAACTTTGATTTGCAGATAGAAATAAGTACAAAATATAAAACTTGCGTGGCAAAAAATGATTATTGAAAATGATTTTTAAATTCTAAAATATTAAACCGCTTATATATGAGGCGATATCAGTGTCTAAAGCAAAAGATGATGACGAGGATCGTAAGGTAGTCGCAGGGATATACACAAAAAAGGCACAGATTTTTTTTTTATAAAAGGGTTTTTTCGTAACAATTTATTCGTATATCTTTTGTTTTTTTTTTTTGAGTTTTTTTTCATCGCATAGGGTGAATACATCCACTTGTTTTGATTTTTTTTCTCATTTCGTCGTGTGGGTTTCATTTTTTTTTTGTTATCGCAGTATAAATAAATAATAAGATAGAGATAGGAGGTTAAGGAGGAGAAAGGTAAACGGAAGAAATAAAGGGGGGGGGGGGGATATCGGCCACGAGCGAGACTGGCGGCCATACGGAATGGATCCGCACGCGCGTCTTACGGTTTTTCTCGCCACCCCGTTGGCTACCGCTACGAGCCCGAGGCCTTTAAGGAGAGGTTCAATGGTAATAAAAGACAAAGGAGAGGGAAAGAGAGAGAGAGAGAGAGGAAGGAAAATTGGGAATAAGAGTTATCGCGCATTGTATCGTAGCTCTCGTTATCGAAGTCTAAGTCTTATCCGCTCCTGTGTCGCGTTTTTAGTCCCTAATAGCTTCCTTCTCGATCGTTTTGTCCTCGTCGAGCTTCTTCTCGGGCTCGGGCTTGATCTTCTCCTCTTGAAGGGGTGTATCCGCAATGGGCAACGCCGCAATGGGTTCTTTGGGTTCCTCGGCTACCGCGGCTACTACGGCTGCTGCGGCGCTCACTGCCTCCTCTTTGAGCTTCTGCAGAGGCTCGGCAGTTTCTTTCACCAGCTCCTTAACGGATTCCTTCGCTGCTTCTTTCGCCTGATCGGCTACCTCCATGATGATTTCTGGTACCGTTTTCACGGTCTCCTTGGTAGGTGCTGGAATTTCCGAATGTTATCATTTTAATCTTATCGATACTGCGCGTATTGTAGAATAATTTGGATTTATGTAGATATGAACTTTTCGATCTGAATCAAGTTATAATTGAGGTATAATTTTCCGAGAGTCTATTATTTTACTTGTAGATTAAACATCAGGTCTAAAATATTATTCGAAAAAATTTAAACTCACCGATAGGTGCGATAGGTTCAATAGCCTCAACGGCTGGCTGCTTGATGGCCGCCAGTTTCAAAGCCTCGGCGGCTGCAGCCTGTTCCTTGGCCTTCTCCTTGAGCTCGGCCTTCTGCTTGAGCTCGGCCGTCCTCATCCTGACGATGAGTTCAGGCGCATCGGGGGTGATGTGTGGCCTCGTGAGCCCGCCAGCGGATTTGGTCAACGGCTGGGGCTGCTCGTTGTTGGCTTCCTCGTCCTCGGCGGATGCCTGGGGAGGAGCGGGCGACGATGTCTTCTTGGGTGGCTCGGTCGGCTTGTTCTCCTGGATGCTGTCCAAATAGGCGCAGTCCTCCTGGTTCGTCTTCACGAAGAAGACCTTGGAGATCTTGTACTTGTCGAGTACTCCGTATGCCTGTCAAATATCGAACGATGCGGGGGTTGTCATTTTGAACATTTTTTCGAGTTTGAAAGATTATCCGGCAATGTTTCAATTTCAACTTGCACGCATAATATTTTTTGTAAAAGATTTTTTTTAGCATCGTCAAGAAAAGTTTTATCTTTTTGTTTGAAATCCATGAAACTGTTAAATCAATAATAATGTGTGTCGTTTAATTACAAAAATAGTGATGGTTTAAAAAGCACTTGAAACCCGGCCAGAAAATAATTACAAATGTAAAATTTATAATATCAAATCATACCTTCTGAAGAGTCTCGCCAGGCGCAAGTCGTTCCCTGGTCATGATCCAAGCATTTTGCGTATGCACTGGACCAACACCGGTGCAGCTCCACAACACAGCGTAACTGTCGTAATCGGTCTCCAGTACAGTGTACGCTGTTTCAAGGGGGATGAGTGGCACCATGTTGTACTTAATATGGAGTTTTCCCCATTCTGACTTGGAAGCTACCTTTCTGACTTCACCCTCGAGCACTCGCTTGATTCCAGTGCTGGAATTAGAGAATAGCAAAGGGTTTTTTACGGACTATGTTGGAAGTTGTTGATAACGTTAGCGTAAAATTTCAGAATTGTTTTGAATAAGGGAAAAGTTTTGTAACGGTACTTACAATCGGCTCGTTACTTCGTTGATAACGTGGTATCTGTTATCGGACCCTTTAGTGTAGTTGGACATGACGCAGCGGGATGCTACTTCAGTCAGTTGGAAATACCGTTCGGCTTCATACCAAACTCCGGCGAACTGAAAATGGAAAATTGCTTATTAATGCGTGACACCTGGTGCATAATGACATTTTCCGCATAAGGTGCGATTACCGCGTATGTGTAAAAACTTGAAAATGATTTTGATTCTTTTTTAAGAATACGACTTGATAATCATTGGTGGTTAATTATCAAAGGAAATAAAAATATTTTTTTCTCAACTAATGATTCTAAAAGTTAAAAAAGAACCTTATTTAGTTCCCTTCAAGTAGACAAAATGCTTTAAAAATTATTTTACTAAAAAATTCCTTACGATAAGGGCGGATCGGTTCAAAAAGCATTACTATGAATGTATATATAAATATGGGTAAACATATATATGGAGTACTCACTTTTTCCAAGTCCAAATCCGCCTGGGATATGTACTCGGGACAGAATCCTAGACTGGGTATCTGTGCCCTAACGCACACGGTCAGAGCCGCTAACAGCAGCAGCAGGGCGACGCTCTTCATCTTCTCTACGGATTCCCTTTTCTTTCACTTAAAGTAGTTCTCGATCTTCGGCGGTTACGCGAGGATCTGCCGTCCACGGCCAAAGTCCGCCGAGCTTTATATACATTAAGCGCGGAGGGCAGGTAGGAGCGTTGACCGGCACACACACATTTACGCTTCCTATGTACCTTATACTCCCCACCTCGTCGCCGTGACACACGTTCTTCTTATGCCCGATAACCCCTCGTCGTTTCTCTCCCTCTCTCTTTTACACACTTGTACTACACGCGCGCGTGTGTGTGTGTGTGTGTGTGTGTGTGTGGAAGAGGAGATTCGCCGGTGAGTTTACGGTACCGTCGTTTCTCGTTCCTCTTTCTCTCCTCCGGGATATTTCTTATACGAGGGAGAGAGAGGAGAAATGTTTGAAGATGTAATTCCCACTAGTTCGTAGAGATATATATTTGTGTGTATGTGTGTGTGTGTGTGTGTGGGGCTCGCGGGTCCGAAATGCAGCGGTGATGAAGATGACACCAAGACGCCACGCGTGGGAATGACGAAATTATATATTCGGTGAACGGTACATCGAGATTGGGAGGATAATGACCGATGATCTCTGCATGTGTGTGTGTGTGTGTGTGTGTGTGTAACGTGTCCGTCGAGAGCGGGAATAATAACCTGCAGCTAAATGAGGATGCGTTTACTGCTCTCCACTGGATGCTGTGTGGCTGCGTTTATCTTGGGTTTGTTTTGGTTTCGCAAGGGCGGAGACCGTGACACGACCGATTTTACGCTGTCCGTGATTACCGGACTAGTGGCCATTGTCCTCTTTCTCTAGATTCTTACGAGCCTGTTGTCTCGAGTGGTGACATAACTTTTTAACTGGATTCGTCGACATTGTTGGGCATGATGTTTAACTTTGTTTTTGTCGTCTCGCTTCGTGATAAATGTACAACGAAAGATCAACAACTACTTTATTTGATATATATATATAATATATATATATATATACTGTGCTGAAAATTTGTTACAGAGTTTTGTTGCGATACTAATTTGTCGTGAAATAGTCTTGTTGAAAAAATAAACATAGTTGCTTAGTAACACTACATAGAATTTTTCAGCTTTAAAAATGGTGGGATTGTTTCTATAAGACGATTGAATATTTTTAATATTTACTAAATGTGCATATGAAATCTCAAGTTCTTATAATATTATATAAATTATTTCTCATTTTGACCTAATATGTGTATTAATGTACCTATACGGTAAGTTCTGAAAGCATATACACTTCACCTGTCATTAAAGTCTCTAGGTCATGAAAACGTCAGCTCGGTGGAAAAACGTTCTATTTGAAATGCTAGTTTGAAAAAGGTTATATTTGAAATTTCAGTTTGACAAATATGTTTCATTTGAATTTACAGTTTGAAAACGTTCTGTTTGGTGAGGAGGTGTTTTTCTTTCATAAGAATCAATTTTTACTCGCAAGGTTACCAAAAAGTCCTTTCATTCTTCTTCATCCAAGTTATATTCAAAACAAGGTTTTAATATAAAATTTTTCATACATCTCACATTTATTTATCTTATAAAGTCGAATGAAATACGTGCTCGCGAGATATAACCTTTTCCAAACTGAAACTTGACATAGAACCTTTTACTGAGCCAAAAATATATAGCTTTTACTTCAAATATCTATCCGTTTATGAGCATGGATATATTTTATGTTCCCTTCGAACACATCTTCCTCATAAATGAAATTTCTCTTCAGAGACTAAATAAACGATTCACGCAGCGACGTAAAATCAACAAATACGATCAATGCCTCATACGGCGATACCACACTCACCACCAAGTCTTACATAACTTCCTAAAAAAAGAAAAGGTACGAAGCATAAGAAACTGAATTTCCTCTTCCACCGCGTACATACTTAAATCGCCGATTGGCGAAAAGAAGAAAGAAAAAGAAAAACGTGAGAAACCTGCAGCCAGTACCGATTCCCCGTATTCTCGATCGTTCCGCGGACTCGCGGAAAACTCTCGCGTCTCGTATTCCTTTTCGGTTGGCTCGTCGCGTGGAGACAGCGCAGACTGCACACGCACCATACATACACGGAGACACACGTGCAGAGAGCTGATCGACAGTGTCTACACTCGGCAAAGAGAGTTCAAGTTCACGCCGTCGCGCCTTTTTCCATTCGAGAGTCCCCCTATGCTGCTGCTGCTGCTGCTGCTGCTCTTTGCCCAAGCCTTTTCCTCTTTTTTTCTTGGCATCGAAAGTGCATTTATCTGGAATTCCGACGGACACCCTCCTTGTCACTGTAGTCTGATGTATCCCTACTTGACTGTCTCTCACCTTTCTTTCTTTCTTCTTTTTTTCTCTTCTTATTTCTCTTTGTGCGTTTCAGCTGAGCGTGTGTGGCCAGGACGAATGCGCTTTCAAAGCATTGGAATAGAGGAGTGCGAGAGGTCGTTACACCGTCGCCGTTAGGAGCATTTGCATTTTTTCTCTTTACAGACGCGAGTGTTTGTGGACGGGAGATGGGATAGGAAATAAATTAAGCTCTCGTAGCTTTTTTTTTTACTACGAGAATGCAATTAACGCTTACTTCTCTTAAGCTGATGTGGAGGATTTGAATGTAAGTTTTTTTTACGGATAATAATGTTCTTTTTACGGCATTGGATCAGCGATAAAACAGTATAAATGTGTAACGAAGTAAAAATAAAAATATTTTTTGTAATCATTACGTTCATGCTGACGTATCGTTTGTATGAAATATCGATCATCTTGTAATTGATGAAAATTCATTAGACAATGACTAATTATTTTTCATAAGTAGTAATGTACATGAATGGGTGACCATATGAGTAACATTATGTATTCAACTATTTATTTAATAAAAATCTCCTTATAAAAAAGTGATGACCGGAAGAAATGAAGCATTTAAAGACATGATCTGATTGGTTATGGGTAGATATCTGTTTTGAATGGCACCAAAGTTTAAAATATTATTACATATAAATTAATATTTTAATTTAAAATAATGAAAGAATAATGCATGTTCGTTTGAATAGATTCTTCAATTAATCATTTAGTATTCAATTATTAGTATTTTAATATAAGAGTTTATATATTAAATGAATTTATTATAAATTATTCTAACTTCAAAAATTAGATTGCGTTGTAACCTGCTATTTCGTATAACACTGAAATCTTGTGAGAAATATTTAATAGTCATTCTTAAAATCTTTGATTAATTACAAAGAAAAGTAGACACATAAAATAGAAACTATTTATTAATATTCAAATATTAGTTAGAATTTAATCATTTACGCGTATGTTAAAATAAGGCGCGCGAAGCGCTCATGAATTTAGCTATTTTTCTTATAAATTTCATGAATTTTCTGTATTAAGGTCAGTCAAGTGAAAACATCCAGAAGAAATAACAATCAGTTGTCTTTTCGCGATGAATTAACGCGAACTGAAATAAGAACTAGTCTAAATTAAACTTTAGGAGAATCTCGCTTAATTCCTTGCACGTATTTGAACGGCTCATTAGCATAAGCCAACCGACTCGGCCAGGCTTAACGTTTTGTTTTCTCATTAGAGTATCGATTGACCTCCAGAAGAAAAAAAAACAAACTTTCTCAGTGAAAATTTCGGCGAATCCATGTCAATGGTCAGCCGCGTCAAAACTTTCCCAAATATTACAGTAATACGGTACCACCGGCGCCGTGCACATATATATGTTCTCAATAGATTTTTAAAAGTATAGCACGATATCAGATGTCTAGAAGAAAGAGAGATTATAGCTAATATATTTCAAGTGCAGCATCTTCCTTTTTATACTGTTTTAAGGATAAATAATTGTATTCTTTGTTAAAAATTCGGAAGAACACGGTGAACGTAATATTATCATGTTTTTTTTTATATTATTCAATTCGGTTAACTCGTAAACACATTTGAGTGAATCACATATTTACACGCTTAAAAACTCCCAGACCTAAATTACTCATGCTTCGCCAGTTCAACAATATTGATTCCTCTTTGATTATTTAACCACCTCGGATGATTCAAAACTTGAACAACGTCAAGCCAAGACTTAGTAACGATACCCGATACTACACTCTCCTGCCATTACCGGCAACTTCCACCCAAGCAAAATTCGTTCCATCGCGTAGTACAATTATTCAAAAACTTACAGCCGATCGGGACATATATCCAACCGCTATCGCGCCTTTATTGAAGCACGTGCCGCAAAAATCGATATATATTCCAGCCCATAAAAACAGCCACCGAACGCTTATATCCACTAAAAAAATCCCCGACACATTAATCGCTGTACAGTCCATCGGCCAATAGATTCGCGCGATAACGCATCCATTAGCCGCGATCGCGATCTACAAGCTCAGATCGGCAAGGCGAAAAAAAATTAAGGCCCGTAGCCGTACGGCGGTAGCTATATAATCTCGCTGTACCATAGCATAATCTCTCGATGTTCGCAGCTTATGCGTACCTTACGCACCATGTATACATATATATATGTATAATTCACCTGCCGGACGAAGAGAGTTTATACAGTCTCGGACATCGGGGCTCTTGTACGATAGCCTGGAACGTAGCCCACCACGGGCTAACGGGTCCCTCGGACTTTTTGTACAAAAGTAAAACCTGAAACCGTTAGTCTCTCTCTCTCTCTCTCTCTCTCTCTCTCTCTCTCTCTCGACGCGTCTGCAGAGAGAAAGGGCAAACGTATATATAAAATCGGTTCATCTCTCGCTCTCTCTCTCTCTCTCTCTTTCTCTCTCTTAACGTCGTTCGACCATCATATACACACATCCTCGTAGTCGCGGCTCGTCTATATATACATTCGATAATTAATGCGCGGGTATATAGATACGCGAGTGTGCGCGTGTGTATATGTGTGCAAGTTCCCTTCAAGATCGATCGAATAGCTGCAATATCCCTCCGAGGCGGTTATATACATACAACGTTACAGGCCGATTACTATTGAGAAACGACGGCGATATACCGTTAAGCATGGCTCCGAAGCCACGTGTGTGCATGTGTGTGTGTGTGTGTGTGGATGAAAAACGCGTTTCTTCCGATAGACGCATTAGATTCTAATTTCTGCGCTAGAGATGGTTTACGGTTAGCGATGATGAATGGACTGTTGGGAATCGAACGAGCGCTGCGGATGCTGTACGTTGTGTATGTGAATCTGAAAAATCATTGCTCGTGAGGATTGTAAATTGTGGAGTTTATTGAAGGCCCCGTCGAGGGGGTAATTGCGGGGAGAGAGAGAGAGAGATAGAGAGAGAAGAGACGTTAATTGGCGCTTACGCCTGGCGGATGCGCGCCTTACATTATTTATTTTAGCGATCGTAAAACTTTGTGTACGAGACGGTATATATATATAATAATACATATATATATATATATATATGTGTGTTCCGTATGTCTATTTATTTAATAATTTATAAAGAGCGTGGAAATTATGTAAGAGATTTTGCGTGTATACGCGCGCGGCTTATCTAGTAGCTGTACAGTATACCTCGATGCGTGATTCCGAGGCAGTGTAAATTATTTATTTCAGCGAATGAGAGACTGACTAATTAAATTGAATAAAAGAACTTGAATCGAGTATGTTTATTGCAGGACTATTTAACGAGATTATATACATGTACATAGTTGCACGTGAATGTACCGGTTATATTTATTTCTTTTATAATACTTTTGAATTTTAATTGGTTTTCGAACGAATATCAGTTATATATACAAGTCAATGAATCTGTTACTATCAATTCAGTTGATTGATTACTAAATTGGCGGCGATCATCAATTTTATGTTGATTAAAATAAATTTTAAATTGATTATTTGATAATATTAGTGCTTGTATTAGAAAATCGATCTTGAATGCTTTATGAGATTACTACACGAAATGCGTTGAAAAAGAGGTAACAAAGATCAGATCATTTGAATTTTTGAATCTCTGTATCGTTATACGCTATTCATCTTTTAAACTGTTGATGTTTTAATAAAACGAACTATTCATTAAATAAAAAATATATTCAAATACTTTTATTGTTGTCTTCAAGGAATTATTATATTATATTTATTATATTAATATAGTGAGATTTTTGTAGTTGAAAAGAATAAATATGTAAATTTAAATGTCTTCAGAAGGTCGACTGCATCTCTCCATAGCACTGCTGCCTTAAAAAAAATCCTGTGAATGATTCCAATTATAAACGCAGAAAACAATTAGTAAGAATGACTTGTAAACGGGTAAATAAATAAACACCTCTTTTTAAATTTTTTCTCAATTAATGTATTTTCATCATCGTAAGTCTATGAACACTAAGAAAAGCATTGGGGGGGAGGGGGGGGGAGAGGCGGAGACGCGCTCCGCTCACGGAAGAGATGCTTACGAACTATTGCTCTTAAATTTTTTTTTGTCGTCACCCAGACTTCCGACAGGAAAGAGACACGTCGATGAGTGGAGGAAAAAAAGCGAGAGAACAGTAGTTAGAAGAAAACAAGTATAAGGAAGGCTTAAAAAGAGAAGAGAAGGCACGATAGAGGGAGGAAAAGGAAGAAGTACTTTTTACTTTCTTGTAAAAAGTGGAGGGAGGAGGTGAGAAAGAGAGAGATAGAGAAAAAGCAAGAGTGAAAATAATAAACAGAGATAGAGAGAAACGGCTCGTGTACAAATTGTATATAATCGTCGCGAGATCATTGTATTCATTTATCTTTTTTTTTTCCATCGCTTCAAATCGAAGTCCCGACTTCGTCCTCGAGACACTCACACATACTCGTCTATATATACTATATATATATGTATATATATAATATTCTGCGATACTGCAGTCGGACGTCGCGGATAAGGCATGTTGCGGTTAATATTCTCTTTTTTTTGTTTTCGCATCGCAATTTTTTGTTTGCTTCGTATCCTTTTCGAAAGAAATAACTCTTGAATTATATAATAATACTCATTGCGCGGGACTCGCAACGCGCGATATACAATATACATTTAATAAAAAAAAAAGCAAAAATAAACGGGAGAAAAGTCCTCATCGCATGCTCTTTTTTTTTCGTTTTTGTACTATTACGACTTGTCTGCGTATTAATATCCAAGCGAACGCGGACGAAATTATAAAAAAAAAAAAAAAAACATAAAACAGAATCTTGATATCGATCCTTGTCTTGCGTTTTCCTTTCCATTTGTTATAGACAACGATACGTCACAAATAAACATAAATGGTCGCGCGAGCGCAAGATACGGAAGATCTGGGCTTGGCGCATAATTCTTCCATTCCTTTATCTGTGCGTGTTTCTTTCTTTACTATTCGCTGCTTTTTTTTTTGTCATTTTTCTCTTATATCCATTTGTAATAATTAAATTTACTCTTTATTTACAAAAAAAAAAGATAAAACACATTGAATTACTTCTCTTCTCATTGTTTTACTTACATCGCTAAGGGTTTCTGCTTTTGCATCGTACAAGATAATACTTAAATTAGGGATATATTCTCTATTCATGTATAACGCGGCTATGCATAAGTAAATAAATCTAAAAAGGTGTTGAAATAAGATCTCTCGGTGATAAGAAAAAAAAAGTAAGAGGAGGGGGAGGGGGGGGGGTAAAGGGCAGAGGGGGCTCAAGCTTAAGATTACGAGTTGATTCTATTTTCTTCGCGTCGTCGTGTGTACAATTCCTTCTTTTTTTTTTCTTCTCTTTTCCACAGCTTTTCGTTACACTTGCCGTTTTCCTTTTTTTTTATTTCTTTTCTTCTCTATATAAAATCGTAATTACACGCTGATGATATACAAGGCGCGCGTGTGGGTGCGTCTCCGTCACAAGGACACACGCCGTAGACGCGCGCGCGCAAACAATAATTACTTTATTTATTATCATTTAGTATCACATTGTGTTCACTGTGTTATATATATTATTATATATGCTGGCCGTTTGCTTTGCCTGGCTTTCGAGAACGTTGGATTTGGGCGTGTGTATATAGTCGCTGCTTCGCGTATTATAATAATATTAACAGTTTACTCTTCTTTTCTTCTTCTTCTTCTATTATGTGGAAAAAAAAAATATGCACGCGATCGTCTGACCTCGTCGGGCTCTTCCTCGAGAGAGTGACACGTTTTCTCACACTGATTTTTCAATGAAATTAAAATCTAATCGTTATACGAATGAAAATAGCAAAGGCTCGAAAGCAGGCAACGTTACGGATGAATTCGAATACGTATATTTTGAAATGTATATAGAAAGTATGGGACAAGCGAGTTTAGTTTTTTGTTTTCTTTCCTATCTCAAGCGCATCGCGGCTGCGAAAAACGGTAACGTAAGTGTGAGCATGCGTTGAAAAAGTGGGGAGAAGAAAGGGGTGGTG
>UELV01100563.1:0-24650 GCA_900490015.1 Megastigmus stigmatizans
CCCCCGACCATCCCCCCTCTCCCCTTCTCCCCCAGCCCGTCCTGCCTCTCGCTCTTCCTTCTTCTTCCTTCGATTTTCTTCTCCTCTTTGTCTTCTTCTATTTCTCTTTCTCTCCCCTTGGCTTACGCGAGAGAGAGAGAGAGAGAGGAGGTGGAGGTGCAGAGCGACTCCCAGCGCAAAGGGAAGCAGCGCCAGCAGCAGCAGCAGCAGCAACCCTTTTTCTCTCTCCCCGCAACCTCCATTCGCGCGTCCCTCATCCCTCTCTCGAGTATTTATATCGAGCGTCTTAAAGCATCTCCTTTCCTACTTATTCTCTCTCCGTCTCTCGTTTCCTTACACGCCGAGTCGGTGCCTCGTCTCTCTCTCTCCTTTTCTCTATGCTTCTCCATCCTCGGCTCGCCCGGAGCCAGCCAGCTCTCTTCTCTTCTCTCGTCCTCCGTGACGTCACTTTAAATACTCTTTTTCAGACCCTCGGAGGAGGCTGGGAGTGGAAGGTGGGGGTGGGTGGGGGTGGTCTGATGGGTCTAGCGCAATCGGTAGGCACGAGGGGGGTTGCACAGCTAGAGATGGACTCTCTCTCTCCTTCTGCATCTCGGCGACTTGTCATCTCTTCTTCCTTTTCTTTTAGCGGCGGAGCGCGGCTGGTGCTGCTGGTGCTGCTGCTGCTGCTGCAGGCGAGGGACGGACGGAGGGACGCGGAGCGAGGGGACGGATTTTATCCTATCCTCGTTTCCTTTTTAAGTCTCCGGTGCGTCGCTCGTTACACGACCGCGCCAGGCCAGCCGCCAGCCCGCGCTCTAGCTTTATCTCGGTACGCAGCGGGAATTAGTAAACGAAGGGATGCTCGCCTTGCCTCCTTCCCTCATTGCCTCGCTCGCTGGATGCTCGTGCAGCTAGTCTATGTGTGCGTGTGCAGCGGGGCTATGGTCGCTGAGCTCGGCCGCGAGATGAGCGTCTCTCTGCTCGCGCTCCTAGGCAGCGCCAGAGCACTTAGGAAACAACTTCATTTCGTATACCGCTGTGCCACCTTACTCTTCCTTATACACTTTTGGATCTGCTCTGCCGCGCCCCTGTATTCTTTTTTTTTTATTCTCTTCCAGTCTTGAGATATGCCAAGGATAAGGGGAGAGCTCCCGTTATGTATGCGTCGTTTGAGTGTGCCTACAATTGTCGGAGCATCTTTCATCGATATTCGCTTTATTGAAATGAATCGCCTTCGCTTTATATATATCTGCTAAAAGAATAAACAACAATGACAAATAATTAATCTATATGTAGATTATGTCGCAACCAAGATTCTAATAAACGTCAGCTGCAAATATTTCCAACCATCATAAGAAACAATCGTTACAGTAGGTATCAATGAGATTTCTAATGCTCATATCGTCGATATCGAATTATTTGTAACATATTTATTAGTATAAACGTAGACCTTCCGTGTACACAGTATTTTGTAAGAAAAAATTGTAAATATCTACGCCAGTATGTCTTTTGTGCTAGAAAATATAGCCATTCCATTATTCAAATGTTTCGAAATGAAGAAATTAGTTATTGAGTTTATTCATTAAATTATTAATAATTAATTATATTAAATTAGACGTGCGCGAATAATAAATTATGAAACATTGGTATTATTCTCTCAACTATAAGAGTTTTAAATACTACATTTGAATTTAACTCTTTTTCGAAATCGTACGACTGGTGTATAATTGAACTTGTTTTACAAAAAAAAAAAAAAAAAATAATAGTACTGCAGAATTATTATTGTACACAATGAAATAAAGAAGTAAACTGAACTAAAAGCAAAATAACGTGCCAATGACTGAAATTTTTGTAAGTACACACAGCATTCATGAGAACAAACATTACCCGATTTTCGAGTGTATATACCTTTGATTTGGAAAGATATAAAAAGGGATTAAACGAGGGGAGGGGAAAAAGTCTGCGTGCAACAAAAGGCAAAGACAATGAGAGGCTTCACCCTTCGCAGGGGGGGTTTTTCCAAAAAACGCTCGATGATCCAGTGCGGATAGCCGATACCGTGCGGCGAGTCAATAATTAAATTAATTAAAGCATAGCCTGCACCACCCTCATCCTTCCATCATCTGGCCGGGGTAAAATCGACGGATGCTCCGATGATGCTGTTGCGCTCTTCCTTCGGCCGCGGGAGGAAAAAAGAAATTCAGAACCGAGGCTTCGTTACAAAGTGGGCGTGTTGCGGGGCGCGCGGGCGTTCGCCGAAGTCTACAGCCTGGCCTTTTCCCCGGAAACTCATCGCGCCTCGACAAGAAACCAACATCCATCGAGGCGGCGGTCTGATATATTCTGTATAGATTCTCGCTCTCCGCTCAGTCTTCGTACCGCGCACCCGGGACATTACGCAGAACAAATATCTATAGACGAAGCGAGATGCAGGGGAACTCGCGGCGGCAACAAGAGCGTAGTACAGCACGCGCATCCCGTGAGTTTCGAACTCGATTTTTTCTCTCGACCTTCCCTCCCCGCGCACTACGCAATTTTCCACTTCTTTCTTTGTCTTCTCCCTCTCTCTCTCTCTCTCTCTCTCTGTGTGTGAGCGAACGCGGCAGTAGTAACAGCTCCCGCGAGTCGAAGAGTTGGCAGGCGCGCGGCGCATATACCCGGTACTCGTGATTTATTCATTCTATGCGCATGGCGTTTATCCATAAAACAACGAGTGCGCAGGCCAACATGAGTGAGTGTATACACGCGTAAACGCGCGTCGCTCGGAGGCCTGTGCGCACTGCCTGTACTTCCCTCCACTGGCTATGCACTCGAAGGATCGCTTTAGATCGTGACGCGTGCAAATCTAACGTGGAGCCTTTCCGCATTGCCCGGATAATCCATACTGATTAGCAAATCGGATTTTTTTCTATACTAAATTGAACGATTGCTTTTGTGATTTGATTGGTAACTCGCTCGAGTCACACCGATCTGCTCCTTTTTACAAGCAGACACATTTTATACATTATTTTGCTCCTTTGTACTTTTGTTAATCTATTTTAAGTTATTAAAAAAAGATTTTACATTGCGTCGAACTTTTTAAATATTATATTTTGTGCTTGCTTCAGTTTTTAATTTTCATGTGGAGGTGAACGAAGGGTATCAACACTAAATTCTGCTTATTCGTAATCTTATTTTCATCATAAAAATAGACTTTCACCTCCATTTAAAAAATAATTCAATTTGTAAATTGATTATCAACAAGTTTTGCAGTATCAATAAAAATTATAGGACTATCCTACTCAACATTCCTATAGATAAATGTAATCTGTGGTACGCAATCAGACCTAGTCAATGAATAAACTGTAATACATCATACTGAAGCACATCAGAATGAAAAGTTACCCCTTTAAATAAGATTCTGCTTATATATCGTAAAAAGAATATTAATGATCCATTGTAACTAAATCTACAATAAAATAAAATATTTAAACTAAATATATCAGAGTGAAACAATTTTTAAAACGGAATAAAATTCGGAATAAAGTTTAGTTTTAATTTGATAAAGTAACACCACAATCTAGAAAGACACTTTTTTTTCTCAGAGTTATTTAACGTATCGTGAATAATATTTTGAAATGATCATTATCTATAAAAATATTGTTATTGTACGATTAAATTATTTGAATTGAATTTTTTAAATTTTGTACTACATATTATTTTAATTGATAAATTTCAAGTTATAATATTCTGATTGCATTAAAATCAATAACGATTACAAAATATTAGATTAGCATGAAAGTAACTGATTTACAGTAACGACTTAAATAATGTTAAAAAAATGAACGATTTTTAAAATTTATGAAAAGGCCGAAAAGAGAATCCGACAATTGTATAAGTAATCGCAATATTTCCTGACCATAAAGCTCGTTATGAGAATGATATGAGCGGAACCCTAGTATTTGAAGAAAATAATAGGTTGCATCAGAATCAGTTGTAGCGAGTTTCCCGCGCCTAAGCGGCGTAAAACGTGTACAAAGGTCAGTGGGTTACAAGACCACTGTACCAGTTAGGGTGAGGGTGAGGCGCAGATAAAGTGACCCTCCTGCAAAAGTGTGCCTTGCTGAAAAGACGAATATTTCTTCTAACTGTCTGAAACTTATCATTCCAAAATTAATTCTTTTATTTGTAATAATATTCGTAAAATGCAACTAAAAGCTTTTATATATGTAGGATAATTTAATCTTCTTGAAAATATCATCTATATAGATGTGATTCTTAAGAAAATTTTAGAAAAATATTTAGAAAATGCGAAAATACTATACATTCTGAAGAAATGCACATAAGTAATGTTTTTGATAATATTTGCTCCAAGATGCGCCGCAGCACTTTGCGACTTAAATTTAAATTCGGCAAGGCATTCTCCTCTTGCACGTTTTTAAAACATATTCATTATTTGGCTCTTAGGCTCACACAGAACGAAGCATAAACGACGTTACTAAATTATTTATACGCAGTCGTAGAGTTGGGAGTAGGAAAGAGGAAAAACGGAAAGGAGAGGGATCGAAACGAACACGCGAGTTGGTGGTCGCTTATATGCGATCAGGAAAGGCAATAAAAGAGCGCAGCGATGTAAGAAACGACAAATGAAGATCAGGCTACAATTGCCGCTGCTCGTGACTCTCTTGCATGTCGAGCTATAACGCCGCGTCGAATCTTAATCAAATCGTCGGGTCTTTTGTCATCGCTGATGGCGTTCGACGCCCCGAACCAACTCCACACTCGCGTTCTCAGCCCGCACATATACTAAAAAGCTTCGATCTTGCGCTGGATCCCGCGAGAGCAACAATGAGCTACACCAAACCGCTCCCACATCAATCATCTTTTGCAGTTTCGCGGTATAGAAAGGCAGAGGCTCGTCGTCGAAAGGAGCAAATGGTTGCATCGCCCGGTGCGCCAGGCTCAGTTGGCCGCTTACGCTGCGCAGCCCATCTCCGCGCGGCACTCGCGTATATACATATAGAGCTCGCGGATCATTGCGCAACCGCTGGGGAGCTGCTGCCGCTGGATGAGCCGGCTGGCGGGATGCGCGGGGGAGGCTATAAATCGCTCCGATGGGGGGAGAGGGAGAGAGAGAGAGAGAGAGAGAGAGAGCGAGAGCCGCGGCCGCCGCCACGAGCCGGGGAATACGTACGCTGCGCTGCATCACTACGGTGGAAAGGAGCCTGGCGCTGCTGCGCCGTTGATACTCGGCTTGGCTGAGCTGCTGCACGATCGTTTGATTTGATGCAAATCACTCGTTTGCGATATCAGCGCTCGCGAGCGCGCGCGGGCCCAAACCAAACCGTATAAATGCCGCGTGCCGCGTGCCGTGCGCCGTGCGCATAATTCGGGAATTAACGAGTCGGAGGGCTCCCCTCGCTCGCGCGGCTCAATCATCGACCGGAGGAGAAAGACGCGGGGAGATCGGCTCGCGGAATTCGCCTCTCGATATTCGCCTCGATATTGGCTCTGCTCTCTCTCTCTCTCTCTCTCTCTCTCTCTCTCTCTCTTCGGCGTCCTGTGCTCCCTGTTCTCGTGCGAGTAGCTCCACCGCGACGAGTGTATATGTGTCTGCAGTCGGCGCGTCGTGGGAAATCACGCTCTCGAGCTCCCCGCGCGCGATGATATGCGTTGCACGATGTTATTATTTTGCTCTATCCTCGGTGCCTTGCTTTGCCTTGCGTCACCCGATGACATTTCGCAAGGAACGCGCCAACTGCTGCGGCCGCCAGCTCTGCCGCCGCCGCCGCCGCCGCCGCCGTTTTCGAGAGAATCGCGGAAAATAAGGGGGCGAGAGACCGCCTGCATATATACCTATAGCTATAGCGCCGGCCGCAGCACAGCCGCCAACTCGATCCATAAGACCGAGATCGACAGACCCAACTGTATATGCTGCAGTGTATATATAGAGTATGGGTAGAGAGAGAAAAGGGTTACGGTAATAAAACGGCTTTATTTATGTGATGCATCGATAATAGATTGCCCGATATAACTGACGGCTATAAAAGCAGTGATGGGTATAATACACTTCTTTTTTTGCCCGCTATGGGGATATGCCAATGTGTTATAATACAACGTGACTCTTGTAAAATCGATCCGAGTGAGATGTACATGCCAATAATTAATAACTCGCGATGCACAGACTTGGCGGTAAAACAGCTTTTGACAATGCATAAATATATAGCCAATGAGAGAATCTTTAGCGCAATAAATATTCTTTCCTCGACAATTGGAGCATAATAGAAATGTGTATCATCATTTTTCTCGAGTGCACGTGTCTTTTTATATATTATGCTTTTATATATTGTATATATTGTTATCAAGGCGACGGATGTAGCTAGAGAAAAAGAAAATTAAGGTTTTTAATGTATCCAGCGATATTTTACATATATCATATACAAATTTTTTTGAAAATAAAAATCATTTGGTATAATAGGATTATAAATAGCATGTGATTTGGCAGGTAACACGCAGCTCACAAGTCTAATTTTCCACGGTATATATATGCGTAGCGCATTACACGCATTTTTTGTACGTACATACGAAACGAGCCGCGAGCAATAGGCGCGCACTATATACATATACACGTATATGAATAGGCAGAAAAGCCGCGAGCGCTTGTATGGATTATGGTATCTGAAAAATATAAATTGGAATATGAAAAGGTCATAATCGATTGGTTAATAACCGCATAAAGAATATATATATAAAGTGCGCTATGGAAATGCAGCATCATCGCGGTGTTACGGGGCGGAGTTATCCGACATCTATTACTTAGTAACACTATTATACGCGGGATTGGCTTTAGACCGATGGACACAGGTGCACGCGCTTACGAAGGGACGCGAACGCGGGAATATAACACGTACGGTATGTATACCGGCTCGTATACAGCGGCTCGCACCAGCCAAGTTTCTTCATTATTGTATGCCTATATATAACACCGCTGATCTCTATAAACCAATGCGTTTCACGCTCAGGAAAGGAGACAGCCTGCAGATTCTATCTTATCGCGCGGGCATCTCCTACCTTCCAATAGACTTCTATGCACCGCTGCTAAATTTCGTAATTATTTCACGATAAACGCGTCATGCAAAATGATCGATAAATGGGTTTGCTGCGACTCTGACCTGCAAATACAATGATTTTTACAAAAGTGCATTCAGAATCTGATTCAGGTTGAAGCTTCTACTGTCACTGCCCACCGCTACTGATTAAACTTATTATTATACTACATCGACGGTTGAGCCGAAGAATTAAGGTTCCATTTCGTCCGTGCTTCAAGAAAGGTACCATTTCGACACTTAATATATCTTATAGATAAATATATACAGATACATGTACAGAATAGTGCATGTTTATTTTTTACATAATCAGTTTTGTCTTCGGCAACAATAAGTGCGGATACTATCTCAAATATATCAGAGTGCAGGTGCTGTTTTTATTACCTTTGCTCTTTTACCTTGGGAGCCTTGTGTGAATATCCTATGACCAATATTGATCATGAAGCGCTTTCTAACGGAAGGATAGCAGCGTACTCATAATTTCCTATATACTGCGGTCCAAATTCATAGCCGCAACTCAAATTCAGACTCAGACTCAAACTGGAACTTAAATATCATATGCATACCTATATTCGTAATTATCCGCACTGATTGTTGCAGAAGATAAAATGATTATGTAAAAAATGAGCATGCACTTTTAATTTATATATCTATATATAAAGTGTCGAAATAAATTGTTCTGGAATGGTTAATTTTTTCTTAAAACGTAAAAGCGTTATTGTCACTACAAAATTTTCGGCATATAATTTTTTTACGTAATGGCACATTTTTAGTACTAGCGGTGCTCAGTAGGGTGAATTTTTCGAGAAACTGAGGCTTCCCTTAATCCCTTATGAATATATACAATGAAAATACCTATATTAAATGTATTGAAATAGTTTAATAACAATATACTACAAGATGCATATAGATCTCTTTTTTGCTTTTCAATACGAATATTTAAAGATAATAATCACATGTATAGTAAAGAAATTAATAATAAAATTCGCAGCTAGTTTTATCATACAATTTCTCATTTTTTTTTATTAAGCTTCAAATCTCTACGAAGATTTATTCTTTCGTGCATTCCAGTTTCGTCAAACTTGTCTTAAAAAATCTCTGTGAATTATCAATGGAATTTGATGAAACTGGAATCACAGAATGTTTACATCATTACCGAGGTGGTGACAGAGAGTTTTTTCCAAAAATTGTCAAGGTAAAAAAGTAAAGAGTCTGGAAACTTCGTTACAAGTTACTATTTTCAAATAAGTTCGAGACTTATTTATATCGCGTGGGCTATCATAAATATTTATGAATTATGCGCTACGAGGCCTGTTCTCTATTACCCAGATGGAAAATGCGAAGTCGTCGATGTGGTGATGCGTAAATTGGTCAAAGATTTGAATTTCAATTACCATGCTAAAATTTTCTCACTCCACCATCTAAGTATCGAAAATATAATGAACTGATTCATCAAATAACATATGATACTCCAGTTATACGTGCAGCGGAGTATCTGAATTCTATTTACCCAGAAACAATGTTTAAGAATCTGGAAAAATATAGACTAAAAAGAAGTGTGACCACTTTTGTAATTTTGGTATGCTCTGAAGACGAAGGGGAGTCAGTGCAGAATATTTTAAACAATTAAGGAATGTAAGTTGGTATGATACTCGACCAAGATGTGTCCCTGTGTACTTTTACGACGCTACAGTGGTAAAGAATTTCGGTAACGTGACAACTTACGCTTGGATTTTTAAATACTTGGTTCTTTCTATAATTAACGTTAGTTCACCTAAAAACTACCCTGCACCTAGAATACATCATATCAATCCATTTAAAAATAGTCACCAAATCGTTTTATTCGATCAGTTCATTAATTTTTTTCTGATAAAATATTTAATGGGTATGGTTTCAAAATTAAAACAATAAAATCTTCTTCAGTACACCTTTGTTAAATGTCATTTTATAGTATTGCATACTTATTAAATCAACGTGGATTTTTCGACAACATTGTTACCACTGCAAAACTTTCGGCATATAATTTTTTCACGAAATGGTACCTTTCTTCAAGCGTTAACGAGATGGCACCTTTTTCAGCGCGCAGGTGAAATGGGACCTTCTTTCGCTCATCCGTCGATATACTGTACCACGTCACTATTCTCTATTCTCACTTTTATCAATCTATTAAAAATAACAACAAAATTATGGTAGTTAACAACTGCTTGACCCTGGCCATGATAATAATATAATAAAATGTAGGAATTACAAATCAGAATATATAGTAATCCGTGTACGTTCCTCAACACTCATGGACTATAAAGTGTAAAGATTTAACGTTCAATTTAACAAGAATTGAATCTCACTTTTATGATATCCTAATATAGCCAAGAAATAAGTAAAAAGATATCAGCGCAGCTCAGGCAGATAGGCTTATTCTATTATAGGTTTATTATCAAGAAACAACAGCCCCGACTCTTATACCCAATGTTTCAGATCTAAATTCTTCTACTCTTTCCGCAAAATATAATTGAAAAGGTGGGGATATTCAATAAGCCACCCCAGGACACAAAGGCGTATTATATAGATATAGGTGTTTAACGATCACGATAAAGCCTGGAAGTGGAAATCCAGAAGCAGCCACGACTGCCTGAAATGAAAATCAGCGCAGTTTTAGTATCATGAATTATTGACTTTTGGCTGGGAGCAGCAGCAGGAGCGCGAGGATCGGCAATCGGCGTTTGTCAGGCCGCAAAATCAACAATTTAAAACCGCGGAGCGACGTATATACATCGACGTGCAAAGAGGCGTTGAGCTCTATAAGAGAGAGAAACAGTAGCCGGGGCAGTAGTCAGCTTGGTCGAGCGCTCGAGATTCCACGATAATAACACTTTGCTCGAATTAAGCTACCGCTTGGCACGTATAGCATAACGAGCGCCGTAATTTCCAGTTAAACCAACAACTTAAAACATGTTAAAGCAATGCAGTTATTGATTTCCGCGAGGCGAACACCATAGCTCGGGGATTAGTGGTAGCCGGAATAAATCAAGGGTTATGTAAATTTAAAGAGCGCGCCTCTGTACCTCATGCCTCTGTTGCTGTTGCTGCTGCTGCTGCTGGTGGTGCTGGTGCTGCTGCTCGAGCCCCATAGGCAGGAAGAACAAAGAAAATCATAATAATAAGGTCCGTGCAGAGGAGAGAAACAAAGAGGAAGGACGAGGTGGAGGAGGATAATAAGCCGTATGAGAATGTGAAGAAAGAAGGAGCAGAGAGGCAGAGCGGCACAGCAGCAGCAGCAGCGGATCGCACACGCAGTCCGAAAGCAGAGCGCGGAGCGAAGCGCGCCTGATCCTCGGGACTCGTGGCGCGGAACAGAGCCCAATGGAGCGGAACTACCAGTCACCTGCTCGCTTCCGGCAGCCGCTTCCCCCTCCGCCCCCTCCCCCCTGCCCTCCCCCGCTGCCTCCAGTTCTCTCTCTCTCTCTCTCTCTCTCTGTCTGCCCCACTCCTCCTGCTGCTGCTGCTCAACGCGCTCTTCCAACGCACCGATCCGATCTACACTCGCATGTGTCCCCCTTTTTCTCCTCTCGTCGTCCCATTCACACCAGCTCACGTGTGCCCGGCTTACCTCGATCGCGGGGAGGCCTCGTCCGATGTACAGCCTGGATAAGAACTGCTCCTGCTCGCGTTGATCCTCGCATGCAGTGGGAACTCGTCTCGAGGATAAACGATCGATCGACGGTCCTTCGTGCCGGTGAAACGTATTTCCAAAATATTTAATTGATTGAAATCGTCGATCGGATATATCACATCCTATGTTATTGATTCAGGAAATCCCTATGACATGGTCTCGGCTGCAGATTCCATCGGAAACGAAATCTTTTCGGAGCCCAGTATTTTCTGAATTTGAGTAAGAAAATGAAATGTAAAATAGTTTTGAGATAATTTGAAGGTGCACGCTGGAAGGGAGTGGTGCTGCAGCGCGAGCTTCTCCCATTCTCGGCGGACTCGGACTTTCTCTTTGGCCGCACTCTGCAGCTCACGGTACCTGTAATCTTGTGCTTTTGTTGACGTTTTTATCCGCACTGCCCGTAAATATAGCACTGCTAAAGGGTTCGGAATCTTAACGAGTATTTATATATGAGCGCGGATATTTTGACTTATAGCGAACTCATTTACATATCACTTGCGTTGCGGACTCTCATGTTTCAAAGAGCGTAGTCTGCTCTACAAAAGTCTCCATATCCCAATGGACAATGGCAATCTTGGATCGTTACTAAATTACTAGACGATATACTGTTTATTCTACAGCTCGATCTTGCATTGAATTTCTGAAAAAAAAAAAAAAAAAAAAAAAAAAAAACTGTAATAGTACTGACATAAGAACGTGCAGTATATTGGAACACATTTCAAAATCATACATCGGTATAGTGAGTGACGGTAGTGATTGTAGACGAGGACTCGGTCTTGAGTGCAGGTTATACAAGTCACTAGTTGTAAGGTCCGCCCTTTCAAATATGTAGACACAAGCGCGCGATTCGACAAAGCCATTAAACTTTTTTTCTCGCGCTCGAACCGAATTGGAGCTATGACCCAGCGTCGCAGTGGTTGCCGACGTGCACATGTATTGCACCCTTGCGGTACTGCTACATTTATTTTCGCAACTCTTGCCCCCGTCCCACCGCTGCCCTCCTATATACACAGCCGTTCAAACCAGTTTCCTTTTTTCCAACGTAGCGCGCTTTTCCCCTATCTTATCTCTTATCTGCGCTGTCCGTCTCCTCTTCTCCTTTCTTTTATTTATCCTCGGCTTGCTCGGGCTATCAGCCGGCCCAAGAGGAGTCAGCTCATCTCTCTTTCTCTCTCTCTCTCACTCGCGCTTGCTTGATTCCACTGTGTCTTGGAGCTATTCGTCTCGTCCGAGAGTTCGAGTTCCACGCCTGGGAACGCGCGCGAGGCTGCATGACTAAGCCCCCCTCCCTCCCCCTCCTCCTCCTCCTCCCACCATCCCGCAGCCTCGCGCCCAAGCCTTTCCACCTTGATACTGGTCAATCGACTGTGCGCGAGCTCTGCGCTACAGCCTCTTCTCTCTATATCTCCGCGCGCGCACTTCGATTACGTACATGTGTCTGGCCCTTCCTTGCAGGTGTGTCTGTGTGTGAGTCCGAGCACATAGGAGGATATCGGTGTGTGTGTATGCGCCTCGAGGAAGAGGATGAGGGGATTCGTGCCGAGTGTACCGAACTCCGAGGTCCGGCTCCTCTCTCTCTCTCTCTCTCTCTCTCTCTCTCTCTCTCTCCCTTTTGTATATGTCTATCTCTTCCTCGCTTTCTCTCCTTCTGTTGCCCCAGACTTTTCCCTTCTCTATACAGTCTCATTGTCTTTGTACATACATTTACTTTTACATACTTTTACGCAGCTAAGTGATTGTTTTGCTAACGCTCTGGCACAGTCGAGGAGATCTAAAAATGACTCTATACTTTTTCTGCCCCAAATCGATTAAGCTGTAAGATGCCCGACATTTATTGCGAATAAGTTTATTACTTTCTGAACGCGTTTCTTTTGTGTAAAGCGAAAACTTTTACTCTCTCGATTTTCCAATGTATTTGCTACGCAATGTTCATAACCCATTTTATTAGTGCGAATTTAAGGACTATTGTAAAATGTTTTATTTAATACTTTTCTTCATTTTTTTTTGTTGCGTTTTTATTATTGTACAGACTTTTTTGGCAATTTCAGATAAGCTTTAAATCTGTTACATTGATATACTTTTGTTAAAGAAATGAGTATATGTATTTCGATATGTTTGAAGCTACTTTTGTGTACTAAGCTATCTTTCTCTAACTGTAGATATATTTACACAGAATGTATAAAAAGTCGCAATGAACGCGAAAAGGAACGGCATCTCGCGACAGTTTCACAGCTGAAGACCGTTTCCGGCCTCAGAGCTACGACCGAGAGCGCTTTAATCTAGTTTCCCGCGAATTAAACTATTCGGCCAATCGATAAAGTCATACGCCCCGCGGAATCACGTATACATAATGCGAGCAGTTCCCGGAATAAAAAATTTCTATCGGCATAACCCAAACCGAAGGATAGAGAGAGAGAGAGAGAGAGAGAGAGAGAGAGAGAGAGAGAGAGAGAGAGAGAGAGAGAGAGAGAGAGAGAGAGAGAGAGAGAGAGAGAGAGAAAGGCAGATACGCGCGTTCAACAGCGTAAATCGATGATTTTCTTTTTCCTCAACGTCCCGGAGCAGCAGCGGCTCTCGTGGTTGTCTCCCAGCAGCATAGCACAGCGGAAAAGGCGAGAGCGCGGCGTCGTCGTCGACGCAGAAATTCGCCAGGGGGGAAAAGTCTTTTTCTATACGGCGCGCGCGCTCGCTTCTGCTGCCGGCGGTGCTTTGCTCGCTGCTAGCGCTTTTTCACCGCGTTTCCCCGGTCCCTTTTCTCCTTTGAAAAGAGCGATTAGCCGGGCCGATGTAGTCGGGACATGCAAGTTCGTAAAATATATCACTTAGGAAGTGGTTATATTGTTTCCTATGGGGGGCCGCCGCCGCCGCGACCGCGCTCCGCTATTTAACTATTGTTCTGTGAACGACGATCGCATGTGCAACTCGTGCGCGGATTTTTCTGGCTTTGTTAGGATGGACCACCCAAGGCTCGTGTGCTCCGTTTCTCTTACGCACTCTCTATATAAATATTGCACGTATAAAGCTCGGGAGTAAAAAAGTCAGGTCATCGATCTTATTAGATCGATCGACGCTCTACCTTTTTCTATAGTTACGTGACTGCATCCTTTCACGTTGATAAAAAAAAGGGAATATGTCTTTTTATAGGGTACACAGAAGTTACGAATGCAGAATTCGATCTGGACTTAGAAATAGCTTTAAAATTTTACCAATAATTTTTTATAAATTCATCGATATTCACTTTATATATGTATACCCGCTATTCGTTTCTAAATACGTCTCGGCCCTTACCATTACGATGTGTGCTAGTGTCCATGAACGACTTGGAATTGCCCTACTGTGATGTAATTTATTAGAAATAATAGAATAAAATATGGATACAGTAAATTTGTTTTGAATTAGTTGTAATGATTGCCTTAAATATCAGTGATTTCTGAAACAATAATCATAAACAATTATTTTTTACAATACGAGGAAATAAACTGTATGGTCAGTATATTGCAAAACCTATTTCTAATATATGGGTCATTTATGGGAAATACTATAATAATGACACTGTTAAAAATTTCTGCATTACTTTTAATGTTCATGTAACGGAAACTGGGTCCCATTATGCACATTAAAAATATATGTACAAATTTAAATTTAATGTAATGCATTTTACATTAAATTTAATGAAAAAAGTTACTTGTTGCAATTATCACAAAAATACAAATATATAAAATCGCATTTTTACAAATTTTATTATGTTCGCACGCTTAACAAATATTCACAAATAAATTCCTCATTTGAAAAAATTTTAACGGTACATAAAACTTAAAAAATCATGGAATAGTCCGTTTATGCTAAGAATAACAATAAATTTTCAGAATTTTTCATCATTTTCAAAATTACTGACAAACGTTCTTGATTCGTTAACTCAAATAAAATGTGGTTATTTAACCAAATTTATATTATTTAACTTACATTATAATTTGCTTGACCGTTTCTTACCCCAATCGGGACTAAGCACATGGATGCCTAATTAGATTTCTACCCGCGGCCAACTTAGTTGGTAAATTTAAATGCACATTAAATTTAATATAAATGTACATTCAAAATTGTTTCGTTACACGTACATTGAATTTAATGTATCAATGTAACATAAATCTGCATTAAAATTAATATTTTTTTAACAGTGGATATATTTTTCATAAATGGGTAATATATACCCACAGACCTGGAGCAATACTTAAAAATTTGGAAAACTATGGCCAAGATGTTGATCCGCCGTCTCACTTTTATTTTAAAACATGTGGCCCATATACGGCTCATGAATTGTAATACTTAAATTAAATATCATTTATCATGGCTTCATAGATATTAGTGTTAATGAAAAATTAATTTGGTTTCTGTGCAAAAGTTTCTCAGTTTTCATGTCGTTCATGTATGGGTCAAATATTTTGAAATAAACGTAATATAGTGGACCTACATATAGACTATAGTTTCTTAATACTTGCTGCAAGTATTGCTCCGGCTCTGTAGATATATATTTCCCATAAATGACCCATATATTGGAGATTGTTTTGATACAAATTATTTTTACACGGGGAAGGATACAGTAATTGAAAAATATTATTATTTAGAATTTAATTCACTTGAAGATAGGAATTCGAGTCTCGAAAAACGCTATAATGACTTTTCACTTTAAAGCTATTAAAATAATTTTATACAGCATGTAAGAAAGTTGAAATAGAGGACTAGAGAAAATAATATTTTTTACATAATAAGTTATTAAGTAATTGAATAATGTCCGAAAATTAAAGAAACGAGTCCGAAGCATTGTGCAATGCAGGCCGAATGTATACAGTTTATGAAAGAAATGCGATTAACATACGCGGGGATTTTACAGTAAGCCAATCAATTGAAGAAATAGGAAAAATCACATTTCCAGGAATAAAGGATGTAATTAAAATGGCGCTAGTTCGGTCGGCGAGAAAAAGGCTCCGCTTGGCAGGCGCTGCCGCACATGAGATTCCGAGCGAGATTCTTTGAAAACATAAGTGTACTATATAGGCCCACTCTCCATGCAAATTAATAACTTTCCAAGAAGGGAATTTTAACGGTTCAATTAGATATACATATACGCTAAGCATGACTACTTTCCTCGGCATCAATTATTCGGATTTATATCGCCACAAATTAAAGCCCCGACTCTCATACACCCGGTGCAACAATATATCGGGGGCCCAGGTCCCTTTTAAAATAAATAATTGTAGCATAGTTTGCGGCAATTACCTTAGCACGTGCAGGAACGAGAAGCAGCTATAGTCGGGCCTAGAGAGTGTGTGTGTGAGAGAGAGAGAGAGAGAGAGAGAGAGAGAACGAGTGCATCGAGGAAGCCATATAATTGCACGCTAGATCATTTCTCGGGAGTGCGTTCTGTTATTTCACACACACACATACACACACACATCGCTAAGTGGTCAGCCGCCGCCACTCGGACTCGCGCGGTGTGCGCGGCTCGGCCTCTCGCCCATTTTGTCACACTTTGGCTGAGCGGAGCGGCCCAGACATTGCGCAGCGGTACATACATACACCGATGATCCAATATTTAATTTGCTCGCGCGAAGTGCGGACGGAAAATTGCACTCACTCGCGGGGCTCCCCGCATTAAACCTATACTATACTCCGTTTCAG
Source organism: Megastigmus stigmatizans (assembly GCA_900490015.1). Taxonomy (NCBI): domain Eukaryota; kingdom Metazoa; phylum Arthropoda; class Insecta; order Hymenoptera; family Megastigmidae; genus Megastigmus; species Megastigmus stigmatizans. The sequence continues at coordinate 16,414 of UELV01100563.1, forward strand.
TGAAGCGGCGGCAGCGGCGGCGGCGGTGGCTCGCTCTCATAATTACGATGATCGAAGCCCCATGAGCTGGCTCTTTACGATTCGGCCGTAAAATTTTCCGCGCGGGCGGGGGGAAGGGAGGGAGAGAGAGAGAGCCTCGCTGCCGATATCCCGTTATCGTCCTATGCGCTCCCAAAGAGCCGCGGAGGTGCGTCTATACATGTATATAGTAGCGGCGGCGGCGGCGGCGGCGGCGATGGCATAGTGAACCGGAACCGCGGAGCGTTTCGCGATGCCCGCACATAAGAAACGCGCGCAGTGCTCAGTTGTGCGGAAACTAACGTTCGGCCTATTTGCGACTGCCGATGCACGGGGCGACGACTCACCAAAAAATGTCAATGTTCTTAAAAGCTGCGCTCAGCTCGGCTCGGCCGCAGCTCACTATGCCCGTAGTATAGAGAGCCTACGCGTCCGTTCCGCGAACTTGCTATATATGTATACGTTTGTCGTAAAACGTTTTTGCGCTCCTGGATTTTCTTCCTTTCTCTGAAGAGCTCCGGGCGCTTTTTTGCCCCGGCTATACTCGCGCTGCCGATAATGAATAATGGAATGGGCTGGGACGATTTTTAGCCGCTGCACACCGACGACCGCTGCGTCGCTGCATGTGAAGCCGCACCGCCGCGCAACTTTTGCCTTTGATATATGTATAAGTAGTTTAATCTTGGAAAAACGAGATTGCTCGCGCTGCGCCATAGCATGGTCCCTATGCTCTATGAGCTGCTTCGGGACTCTCTTTGATAATGGCTTGAGAAATTATCATGACGCGCTAGAGTCGTTAAAGTTTTTTTCCATCATGGACTCGTACCTACTTTGCACTCAAAGGTGTGTGTATTCGAAACGATTCAATTACTTATTTCAATAAAAATCCGCGGCCGTATCATTCTGAGAATCGGGACGACGTACTACTCGGCTAGAAATCAAGGATAGTTGATCTGTGCTCGGAAAGCCATCGACGGGGAGCTCATGCGTTTCCATGCATATATATATATATATATATATACGTACAGTCAACTGTTGCACAACCATAACAAACGTGTGTTGGAACATAAGGTTCGCTAGAAAAATATGGCGCGCGCGAGATGTACCAAGAAGATAAATAACAATGTGCGCAACGCATCATTTGGCACGTTGTACACGTGTAATTCCACGAGCGTGCGTAAAAGTAATGCGTATATAGACTGCGCCCTCGCTGCGCTGGAGCAAGGAAGAAAAAAAAATATGGAAAATGCATAACAAATAAGTATAGCGATAGCGACGCTTGCAGCATATACATATAAAAGGCTCGTATCGTGAGAAAGCAGATGTGCCGAGTCTCACAGATAAAGTATGTAACACCTTTCAGTCCTGCGAGCGCATATATCGACTTTCTGTATGAGCGAGAAAAACAGTCAGAGAGAGAGAGGGAGAGGGAGCTAAGCAGTTACCTGCGCGAGAGAAAATGATTTTCCAGCGATTTGCCGAGTCTTTTCTCCTTTTCGCATTTCTCCTTCTCTCTCTCTTTCTCTTCTATCTCCATCCACGTCTCTCGAGTTCTCCTCCTCGGACGCGCTGCAGCAGGTGTAGGTAGCGGGCCGCTTGTGCAATGCACCGGCATCTATTCATGCACGTGTACGTATTCACTTTGCATTTGACGCGTGCATTTCCGCAGTAGTGGTCGCGGCTGCGTGTATTGTAGAGAGAAAGAGAGAGAGAGAGAGAGAGAGAGAGAGAAAACGGGAGCGGGCTCGCGGCACGGGCCGGTGCAACAAAAAAAAGTACCGCGAGCGATTATCGAAAAATAGACGGTGGCTCATTATGTTATTGGCGAAAAGTGCGAGGCTGATGGAGAGAAAACTGTGGTTAATTCAAGCAGGCCAAAAGTTTTTATATAATTTACACGCATTGTTTTTTTTTATTATGCAATATGCGTTAGAGTGTTGGCTAAAAAGTGTGGATTTGCTGGTATACCACTGCAGGGGCTAAAAAACCGTTTTAACTGCCTTCACACAAGCTTCTAATTGTGATTCTACATATTTAAATGTTTTAGCCGAATTACATGTATGGCAATCATCAAAATTATATGAGATTGCTCCAGTTATTTTCCTGATATATCTCGTGTATTTCATGCAGCGTATATAGTAAACTTTTGATTGTTGCGATAATCGTAGCTGTAAATGACAATTTCATGCAATGAAATCAGCCAAGAATATATATAGCTAATATAGCTACAGGAGTTAGCGCAGGATCGGATCTCAAGCAAATTACCTTTCGCATCGAATGAGTTTTATATCTCGAACTCTCGTCAATACAAAACAAGCTTTCATCTGGGCAAGACCGACAAAAAAAAACGTAGTATATATCTCGCCCAACTCTCGAGAGCTGCAGCTATTCTTTCTTTCATTTCGCGCCAGAACAATAATGAGAAATCCTCGAGTATGTTTCTGGCGTCACCCAAGAGTTCCACCCGAGAGAGCGCAGTCGAAGATGAAGAAGAAGAAAAAAAAAGGGGTTCAGTCAGTCATTCCCGGCGCAAATATATAAGTCCTACTTGCATTCTTAGAAAGAGAGATCAGCTCGTCTCTTTCTCTCTCTCCCTCAGCCTCCTCCATTGGACTTTCCATTAGTTCCCCCTCCCGCCCCGGTTCCCTTGGCCTCGTGCAAGGAAAGCCAGGCGAAGACGCAACGCCGCCACCGCCGCCGCCGCCGCTCTGTCTCTTCGCTCTATGCTGCTGATGGCTGGAGTTGCTGGCGTTGCTGGCAAGAGAGAGAGGCTACAATTATCGCGAAGTCGAATGAAATATTTTTTCCCCGCGCGTCCCTTGGCCAATTTCTTATTTTCTCTCGAGTCGGGCACCCGCGGGCCGCACTACCAGGAAACTGCCCCGAGAAGAAGAAGAAACTCTCCTGCACCCGATGCACATCCGATAGTATCAGCAGCAGCAGCAGCATCGACAACAGTGGCCTTTGGGATATTACCGGCGGTGTACGCGCGCCGCACATCTACACGTAGCACACCTAAGTATTGCCTCGCCGTGTATGCGCGCGTGATATTTCCGAGCTCGCAATACGTATACGAGATCTCGTCTCCTCTCTTCTCTCTCCTCCTCCTCCTCCTCCTCCTCCACCAACATCTCGCTCTGTCTCGCTTTTTTCCATCTCTCGAGCGAGTATATAGAGGAAGCTAAGGGGGCCCATTACGGGCCCATAAAACCAGTGGGCTAGGCAGCCTCTCGTGCACTGTTATACGCATCGTACCGCGCGCGCGCGCTCGGCCTGACCCTCACGGAACGTGAGCGCTAGCGATGCACGCACTGCCTTGCGCTCGCAGGTGGGAAAAAAGAGAGACAAGAAACTGCTCTGTGGAGCAGAGAGAAAGAGAGAAGCTGCGCCTCCAACCACGACAATTTTCGAAGGGACTCTCGACGTGAGTTTCGCGTTTTACGGGAACCCCTCATGCTCGAAAAATGAGAAAGTGTTTAGTGTTTTAAGGCTCCCCCCCCCTCTCTCTCTTTCTCTCTCTCTCTCTCTCCCTCTCCCCCGTGCGTATAAGGCTCGACGTTTATGGCTTTTCAATTTGTTTCGCCTGATTGGAAACTATGCCGACTTCGTGCTTTCTGTACTTTTTTGATTCGTGGCTTTTACGATTTCCCATCTCTGAAATAGTATTTTACGTAATTGCTGAGTTTGCACGAGAACATAGATATAAACGCGTATGGTGCATAGGTACTTATACCTTTAAATAACAAAAAAAAAACAATGGTACGTTGAAATCAATTATTCTTTTTCACTCGAGTAAACAATTTGATCTTTTTTCTTACATTAAGAGTGGTAGAAATATGTTAGAAGTAATCAATTAAATGACAGTTAAATCAGTTTTAATAAAAGTATTCTGAATATATTTTATACACCAGTCTAAATATACTGATATGGAGTTGAAAATGAGATCTGTCATTGACACATACCAAACACACGGATTTGCATAAAAAGTGTAGGTGTTTAAATTCTTTCTTTAAAACTGAAATTACACGAGCTAAAAGTATACAAATAATGTAAAGTACACAAATGTGCCTTTATTTTACACACTATTCTTATAATATGTATAGGATAGCAGCCAAAACAAATTCCTAATATGTGTAATAAATTCATTCAGTTGTTCAAAGATTTGAATTCAATTTCTCCTTATTTATCACCACAATAAAATCTTTTATTTAGATTACAAAAGATTACTGTCACTCAAAAAGAGTAACTAATCATTCCCAAAGAGTATAAATTAATTGTATCAATTGAAAACTGAGCCTGAATTATTAAAATGGGCGTTATTTTGGTCTTATATAAAGAGTGATTTTTACTTGCTTTGATTGTCATTCGTTTTTTTTTTGTGTCTCAGCGTTCAGAAATGCAAAAGTTTGATTTAACATTTTTCTTTTTTCTATTCCAGAAAGCTAATTATGATTGTCAGATACTGCAAACGACCGAATACATATTTCATTCAAAACGAGAAAAGGAGGTCGTATGATTTTGTTACCCCGCAGACAAAAAAGACGAATCCAAATAAGCCGATCCAGCAGTCAAGTAGGTATCAAAAAGGCATTCGAAACAGTGATCGAATCATCTTAAATAAATGGCTGATATTCTGCAGTAGGCTGGGACGCTTTGTTTTCTGGTCGCTCTCGAATTATGTTTACTTCTTGCTCCCGCGAAAATCGTTGCTCGTCGTGCGGCATGAAATATGAAGAGGCAGCGCAGCTAAGTTATCGAGCCGCGGGCTAAGATTGAAATCGCGAATGACCTACGTGTGCGTGGCGGGACTGTCAGACGGACTCAGCGATCGCTTTACTTATTCACCGGTCGCCGAAATAGTTTCCATTCATGGGCCTGCTGCCTCGGGCTATCTCCGACGAGCCGACGCCGCGTCGCTGCCGCCACTGCAGCACATGAGCCTTGGATAGGTAAAGTGGATGGGTCTTTCACTGGCTATACGCGACCCTCCTTTTTAAAGGACTACCGGGTTGAAGCCGAGATTTCGAACTTTCCAGCAGAATATTTTAACTAAATAAATTTATCTGTTCAATCATGTGAAAATTAATTATTACTATTAGTGTGTTCATTCACTCCGTCATTCGTACAGCTAATGTGGTTAATGATTGTGATGATACTTCAAACTCTTATAAATTTATCTTTTATAAATCACATTATCTTTTTCCTTATTTGTTTAATCTATAATACTCTGAATCGTTAATGCGTCTGAATAATTAAATAATCAATGGTACTGTTATGTTCAGGATTTAATGTATATTATTATAAATTAGCTTTAAAATTATGTACTCGACCGTATTGTACTAGTGCGAGACATATACGTTATAAAAAATACACAGATTTGTTTCATGTGTACTGTTACACGTACATTCGCAACAGACACCATCGAGTGATTGAACTGTAAAAACGGAACATTTACGAATAAATCTTGAATGAAATATGCCAAAGAGTTTCATTTTTAATTCGCTCCTCTTTCTGAATAAACATTGTAAGTTACTGAAGTAGTTAGTTAAAATTCAGAATAGCTATCATACAACGTCGTTTCAGTGGATAAAGGACCTGTCTCAAATTTTCTGACCAAAAACATCTCGTGAACAAGTTTTTTATTAACTTTAAGGTAGTAGACATTGTATAAATGTGAAATATTATATGAAAAAGTTTATTTTAAAACCGTGCTCTCAGAATAAGTTACACGTAAATGAAACAAAAAAAAAAATAAAAACACGAACAATTAATTTCCACGAAAAAATCGGGTTCGCTAGATATAATCTTTATGATTTGAAAAGTTGAGATAGAACTTTGTCGACCAGAAATATTGAGATAGAACCTTTTTGGAGAAAGAAGTTTCAAAATAGAACCTTATTAACCAGAAAAGTCAACTTAAAAACTTTTTGACTAAACAAGTAGAGATAAGTCCTTTTTCCATTGAGACGACAACTTTAGAGCAATTAAAACTATACGGTTTTAATGAATAATTTAGTAAAAATTTGAGATTACAATTTTTGCATTCAAAACTCATTTTATAAACGAATATGTCACAATTGGAAAGAATAACTCATAAAAATATTACATCAATAGATTCAAAAAGAAAGTATAAATTATGCAAATAATTCATGTTTACATATCATAGAATTTATAAAGGAAGAAAATAATAGTCAAAGATTTGAAGTAAAAAGATGAAAAAAGTTTCCGGCATAGAAATTTGTAAATATTAATTAGTCTGTGATATGTGAGGTAAATTATAGTCCTCGGATAATCGATATTCGTATTTGGAAGTGAGTATAATCTAATTATTTCGATCGAAGCATTCCCTCAGGTCTATAATAGACAGAAAATCGGAAACATGAACTCTCGCGGCTTTCGACACAGCTGATATTCCATAATTAGAAATAAGCACCAGCTCATCTGATTCTATTGGCGGGCGCGAATGGCATAATACCACGAGAGCGCGGCTAAGGCGAGAAAAGAGACGCGGCGCGCGTGCAGGAACCGAAGGAGGATTCGACGATACCGGAAGCAAGGAGTCATTGACACAGCTATACGAGATGGGAGGAGGTGGAGGAGGTCGTTCGAGGTGACAGGACAAGAAAGCGCAGCATCGCAATTCACTTCCGGTCTTACGTGATACGGACGATTCAATGCCAGGCACTACGCTATTAGAACAAGTGCAAGGAGGGCGACGCTTATGTGGGTGCGATTTGACTGATGGGAAAGTCGTTTGTCACCAGCCGACTTGTACTCGACATTTCATGTATATCGGCTTCGTTCAATTTAAGATTTCTTTATTTCTTCCTCAAGTTCTATAACTATTTCTTTGAGCAAACGTTTTAAATTGTTTTTGAAAAAACGAATTATTAGCCACTTTCGAATGTATTTTTTTTTGCGGAAAGCATCATACTTGTTGCACAGGACAGTACTAGAAGCGTCAATCTAGTATATGACATTCATTACACGATTAATAAGTTTATAATAATTGCAGTTTGGTCCAAAATATTGACGTAAAGTGTTACGTTTATATAAGGACCATACACATTATTATTGCTCACACAAAATCCTATAAAATACTTTATTCACAACAAATTTTTAATTCTGCATAAATATTTTAAAAATAATAATGATCCAGCTGACATCAGCTGCAATAATAAAGGTAAATACAAAGAAAAGATTAAATTGAAATAGCGACCACGTACATTACGGTATTAAGAGTAATTTACTCAATATAATCAAAGACACTGAAATATACTGAGGATCTCGTATACGTGCGTCCCACGGACAGCGGACTGTCGTCAGAGTGATGCGCACTGGAGCAAAATATGAAGTAAAAATACTTCATTTATGTTCTTCCATACAAATAATTTGTAATCAGTTTTTTTAGAATATTCACACGAAAACATAAGCTTTGGTGTGGCAACCGAAGTCATTGGTTGGCACATATTTAGTTGTGAGGACCATAGATTTTGATTAGTTCTCGTGTTTTGGTTGTGATGGTGTCCAATGCTTTGATTCTGACATCCATCCGAAAAGCCTACTGAAATTTAAATGTTTTTTGCTACAACTGATGGACATACAATTTTAGTAAATTGGTATAAGCCTTTCAGGCAATTAATATACATTTTTTGAATGGACAAATTTATTTGCACAATAAATGTCTTCACCTACCTAATATGGAATTATTCAATGGACGCAATTTTTTCCACAGAAGTTTTTCTCGAAAATTCCGTTCGTAATTCATAGTGATTTTTATCTCCGAAATTTTCGACGACTAAAATTTCTGCGAGTTGTAAATGGAATTTTATAAAACTTGAACCACTTAATGTTTACATCATTACCGAGATGGTGACCGAGTTTTTTTCCGAAAATTAGGCTATCTATATATTAGGCGCACAACTTTGCTTCCGCCGATTTTTTCGAAAATTTGAGGCTTTATTCTGAAAAAGTGATTAGCTGTTTATGATTCAAAGTACTGTCCGTCACTAGCCACTACTTTTTGCCATCTTTCGGGCAATTGTCGGATACCATCTCGAAAAAAACGATGCGTCTTTTGAGGCGATCCACAAATCGATCCATTCTTTGACTTCTTCATAAGAATGGAAATGCTGCTCAGCTAGGCCATGTGCCATCGATCGGAACAAATGGTAGTCGGAAGGAGCAATATCTGGAGAGTACGGCGGGTGGGGTAAGAC
>UELV01100585.1:0-23385 GCA_900490015.1 Megastigmus stigmatizans
CTCTCTCTCTCTCTCTCTCTCTCGACTGTGGAGAATTGTGTTGTGTTTAGAGCACTCGATAAAAATGAGTGGGTTACATTTCCTGCCTCTGGAGAACCTTTTACCTTACACTCAAATCAAGATCCTGTGTTTGTTATAAATTTAATAATCGTTATACACGTGTAAATGCATTGTTATAATAATTTCTGTTGATTTCATATCAATTGAACCCAAAGCTATATTTTCTTTTAATTAACTGTTTGTCAGACCTCAACATTACACTTCCCTAACTTAATCGACACTATACTTGGATCGATCACTCACTGTCATAGTTAATAATTTCTATCCTATAATAATTTAATGTGGGAAAAATGTGGGGTTAGATATACATAACTTTCCAAGTTGTATGCGATACTAATTCGGAATATTGTTCGATCATGCAAGACGACATTACAAACAGATGCATCAAATACAATCGGGAAACTAATTATTATAATAAGAAAAGATATTGATTTGTTATGTATGCGCATTATCACGTTCGGAAGAATCGAATGCAATGAAGAAACCAGAAACCAAAAACTGAAATAATATATACACGTGTTAATTAACATAGTTAAAAGCTTAATTACTTTAGACACTAAATAATTTAATCGAATCTTGGGAATACAGATATACTAAATTAGAATTACCGACGCGATTCTGAGTTTTAATCAATCGATGTACCACAGTTGCACACATAAGTACTTGAATGGTAATGAATAAATAAATACACAGGTACAATGAACATATTCATAATTATAGATTACTTACTTAATTTTATAGAGCGGTATAAATTTTACATACTTTCTTTACAGGTAATTACTTTTTAATGATCATTTTGGGAGTATGAAGACGTGCTTAGTCAATGTAGTCTATTAATCAGTTAACTTCCGATCTCTCTATTCACCACTATATCAACTATATATAATTAAATAAGTATCCAGCTAATTACCAAAAGTGAATATAGTTACGTATATAGTATCTTACCACGTATTTATTGTTTCTGTACACACAACTCGGTTCTGATCCTAATATTTATTACATATCTCCTTCGAATGAGTTTAAGAAAATTGGCTCTATTTCCAAGGAGGAAAGTTATACACTTAATCTATCAATATCCAAGAAGCTTATTATTGATTTCTCAATACGGAACGCACGCAGTTCATCCATAAAACTCATATAGCCATAAATTCAACGCATCCGCATTTATATAGCAGCTTAAAAGTCAAACTCGAACGCGCAGCCATGCCACGGTTAAAGGTCACGAGTAATAAATATAAACGGTAAAGTTAATTAATTATCAACAACTGCCACGCATCGCAAATAGCGAAATACATATATCCGCGCATAGGGTCATCGGGAGGCTCGAGGCGCTACTATATATATCCTCGCTCGCCGAGTTCGCATCTTTCCCCCCAATCAAATCCTCTCGCAGTGCTAACACAGTTTTATTTATCCTATATATACAAATATATACAAGCAAGAAAGTCTGCGAGTCATCTCGCTATCATAATTCGTCGGCGAGCGAGCGGCACGCATCGAAACTCCGGAATCTTTGAGTCGCGCGCATATAATATATATAATACGCGTAATTCCTGCAGCATCACCATCGCCGTCATTATATCGTTATCATTCTACGCGCTCTTTGAGGAGAGTCGAGGAACCGAGAGGAGAGAGGAGGACAAAAAGAGAAGGAAAAAAAAGCATTATAATAGAGCTGGAATCTGCGCCCCGACCTTCCTTACAATATACGCCCGAACGCACGCGTGCCTATGCGAGATTATGCGCGTGTGTGTGCGTGTGTGTGTGTGTGCGCGCGCGCGCAATCCGAGTTTCTAATCGGTTCGATCGATAATCTCACTGGCGCACTTTTTTTCGTCCCGATATACGACTCCTGCGAGTCGTTCTCCGCAGCTCGCTTTCGCTGCTCTCCGCTGGCGCTGTACGAGAGCAGGAGGCCCGCGATGCGTATATAGACGCGGCGCACGCGTGCAGAGAGGCTACTGATCCGCGGCTTATCCGGGCGCTTTTCCCGATCGCGCGCGCCCGCCTCTCCGATATGTGGCACAGCGTCCCACTTCCGCGTGCGGCGCTGCGCCGCTGTATACTCTTTGGACACAGAGGCGCGCTGACGCGAGAGCGACACAAGGTTGTACGCGACTTGTTTATCAACACGATAGTTAGATATGCGGTACCGTTTAGTCGACTTCCGTTTTTGGGGCCTCTCTCGGCTCGCTCGCACCAAGTACTGTACGCGCCGCACGCGTTAGTTGCCGCCGCCGCAGCCGAGAGGATATATGGGGATCTATGCTATAACGAGCTGCCGTCGACGCGCTGTGGGAATTTTTTTTTTGTCGGAGCGCGCTTTTTCGAAGCCAGCACCAGCTCCGGGAAAGCTGCAGCCAGTCTCGCGCGGACTCCGAGCTGCAGCATTTTCTCTCTCTCTCTCTCTCTCTCTCTCCTTGATGAAAGTTTACGGCTCGGATTTGCTTTTTCTCGCCGGCGGCAATCAATTTTATGCGTCTCTGATTTATATATATATATAGATGTTTTTTTCTTCTTATACGAAAATCAACATGACCGCAAAAGTGTGTTGATGCAATTGATGTACACCGAAAGTTGCCTGCTTTGGCGCATCGAGAAACGGAGCATCGTGCATATCCTTCTACTTCGAATGAGTACTTATATCGCGCCGCGCCGGTGTGATATATTTTCAAGGCCGCGATTTTTCCCTATTAATAAATTGCTTGTACCGTTGGTTGCTTCTCACACATTTGCGTTGCGAATTTTTTCGCTAGCTCGATATAATTATCTTATGAGCGGATGCAACAGCTTTCTGGGAAGATATTATGCGGATCTCTCGTCTTTTTTCGAAACTCCATAAGCGAGCGATCGTACGAAAATCTCGGAAGTTGCCGCGATTACTCAGCTTACCTAATTTTGGATTATTTTGTAATTTTAGATAATCGTATACGCATGAAATTATATTTGAGAAACTCAGAATATTTATTTTCAAATTTCGATCAAGAATTTTACCACTTTCTGCTTTTATACAAATAAAAATAATACCCGACTAAAATAGCATTTGTCAACATTTATAAATCGAACATGTGTATATTTACTATTTTTATAGTGAACGGTCGCTTTAAATAGTTCGTAAAAAAAGAACTAATGGGACATAATGAGCTATATCGTATTCTCTCAAATTCATTGCAAACTTTTATTAATTTTAGGACAAAATTTGAATAAAGCTATATATCGCTTTATCTCATAATGCGATTACTTAATTATTATTACATATACAAATAAGCTTTTGGAATCCATACTGCCATTGCTAAAATAGCTGGATCGGATTTGAATTTTACTGATTGGTTCAGGCTTTCGTTACGCGGCTGTTTCTATCGAAAATGAATTGAATTAGAAGCTCTAGTTTGTTGGACAATCAATTTCACATATATAGATTCCTAATAAAACGTATTTCAAGCGCAGAGATTAAAAAAGATTAATCCTTTTACACCTGTAAGCTTCTTACTATTTAATCAAATAAATTTTTGACATTTATATATGTAGAAAAATATATTTTTTTTAAACTTACATAAATAAGGTTAAGTTTTTCATTAATATCGTGCAAAACTAAAATTAAAATTTATTCTATATTTTTTTAACTACCTGCAATGTCAACCGAAAAGTCACACCGACGAAGATAGATTGTCTCATCATTCTAGGTTACAGATAAATCTTTTCTATTTAGTTCACCCCATTCGAGACTAAATTTACTCGGAACTTGTAAGCAAATAATAGAGTGTATAATGGTATTAAAGCGTACAAAAATTTGATGTAATTTGAGAGTATAATAGGCATTCCTTACGTTATTCTAGTATAAAAGGATCGAGGAAGTTTGCTTTTCAATAGTGAACTTTTGTTCAACCAAACAATATAAATGAAAGCACTTTTTATAATTTCTCTAAAAGACGGCATATTCCTTTTATGCTGTGCACATATTTGTGTACATCTTCAGATTCTAAATATCTTAAAAAAAACTTTTGATACTTGAAAACTTATACAACTAGAGATGCACGTATACCACCTGAGTCACTCATTTCAAACTTTACAGCTAAACTTTTTATTGGAGCAAAAAGTGGTATTATTGTGCAAACATTGTGCGTAACGTTCCATAACTGTTTTTATATCCTGTCATATCGAGTGAATATACCTATTAGAAGAACTTTCTCGTTTTTTATACCGCAGAAAATTTATTACCATAAATTTTACTTTCTCGCAATCTGCTGAAGATGGCCAAGATCACCTACATGTTTCCATTTTCTAGCACTGCGCAAAGATCTTCGTCAAGCATCATTGCATTTGGATTTACTGCATGTGCCATCTCATGGAGTTTAAAGCGCAACTTTCACCCGCACGTTAAAATAAAACGAATGCGTAAAAAAAAGTCACAGCATGTGTATACCTATTTTACTTTTACGGTGCTTTAAAAAGAACGCCATTTTCAAGGAAAGTTATTAGAGGCCATACTGCGAACGACGTATACAAAAGCTATTTGATTAGTTTTACCATGCGTAAAAACTTGAAGCTCAAATGCCGTGTATACGGAGCTGAAACTACCATGATGAATCAGCAGGGCTTATTAACAATTACTCGTTCACTGTAGAATTTTCTTTTCTTTTTTCTTTTGCAGCGCAAATGTAAAAAAAAAACATACGGTTTCTTTTGCGTAGACTTCGCAGGCACAAAACATTGATGACATACTAGTTAAGATTTACGGTTGAGGTAATAAAATCAATGTAAAATAGAATTTTTCAATTGTTTCTTGAGAGAAAATCTGTTACATTATTAATTTAGATTGTAATGCGCGATATGCTTTTTTTCAAAAATAAATTGCAAACATAATTATGCGAATTTTCTAACAGCCTTCATTTAATTTCAAAATAAACTAGCTGAAACTAACGACAATATTATCTGGACAAGGCACTTGCACTGTTCCATGCGTTTGCACACAACTCATCGATGCAGCTTTAACATAGTCCGCATGGCCTACTAGCATATACCTTAAAGCCACCTAAGTATTTATAAGCACAACTTGGTTTCTAAAAATTGATTTCCAACCTGTTTTATTAAACCGGTAATAATATGCAAGTAGTTTAATGAAGTACTCTTTCTGTTAATAATGGGTACGTATCTGTGCACTTTCATTTTATAAAATTTATTGTAGAAAATGCAGTGTCAAAATTTCTAATCGTCAAGATTGAATTATTTATTGGATTTTATCTTTCCAGAAAAAACTCTGTCATTATACGTATGAAAATATTAAAAAATATAGAAAATGCATATATAAACTACAAGGGAATGTATATATCTATACCCAGTCTCGTTAAAAAAATAACTAAATGATAAGAAAATAGTCGAGTATATTATTATTAAGGATGCGATACATATTTACGACATAAAAGTAATTAAATACTTACAGAACTAAAAAAATTTAGTTTAATAAATTTGTTCAGTTTAGTTCTAGAAGTCATCTAGTTCACAAGTGCACTTAAAATAAAATTTTAAATACATTTACTGATGGTTAATTGATTAAAGTTAAATTACAGTATTGAATAAATTAATTAAATCGTTAGAGGTAATATTCCCACAGATCGAACGACCTTATTATCGTCACTGCAAGGTCATAAGTATCTTACAAGGGGAACCCACGATCTCCAAGAAAGCGATTTGACTGAAACTTTAGAAAGCAATTTCTGGTACTTGAAAATGAAGTTTACAATCAATATTTGCGACTAACGGGCACAATTTTTCAAGATAACCGCTATTTAGGCCATATACGGAGAAATATTGAACAATGAACAATAAACAATGTTTCCATAAATTACAAATGAAAATTGAGAATTCAACCTTCAATTAGAGAGGTTATATATGTTAATAGGTCAATTAAATCAAAATTTATGAGAGTTTAAATATTAGACGCAATTTTGCATTTTTAATTGGTATAAAAATAATTCAGAGTTTTAAGTGCGAAATCGTGTCTAATTTTAAAACGCTCATAACTTTAGAATGAGTAGATCTTTTGACTTTTACAACCTCTGAAATTGAAGATTGCGGTCTCAATTTTCATTTGGGATTTTAAGACATTTTATATTTTATTGAATCCCCGAGCCTATAAAGCATGAAATATATGTATGAATTTTCGCGTATTTAGCTTGAATATGGGTTATTCTGAAAGATTGGGTCCATTGGTTGCAAATATTGGTTCTAAATTTCGGTTTTTAGGTACCAGATACTGCTTTCTGAAATTTCAGAAAAATAGCTTTCTAGGAGATCGTGAGTTATAGGCAAAAAAAAAAAATCGGAAAATTGCACACGCTTATCCTGCTATTTATAAAAGTTTAGCATATAAAGAATAAAAAATCTCAAAAAATAATAAATACAAAATAGTATTGATCAAGAAAAGCTAATTTTTTTGCTATCATATTGTTAATATGAGAGAATATGATCAATAATAGTTAGTTCAGTGGTGGTAATTTAGCACTTTGCTTAGAGTTTAATATAAAACTTAATATTAGAGTGTACTTAAAAGTTTTGCATATTATATTATGATATTATGTGCATTTCGCTTTACTGCAATTAATTTACGTTTCATTTTGAGCAAGAGTATTGAATTCAAGTTTTGCTTACAAATGCAACAAGAGAATCGATTGTTAATGCATTATACATCCACAAACAATTTTTAATAATTCTGCAGTAGATGCATATTTTTGCGTTTATTGACAGTAAAGACTTTTATCATTAGTCTTTCAATTGTTAGTACTAGTTTTGAATATGGTTCTGAGTTGTGCTGCATTATGGAATATTATAAAATTCTTGATTCAATACGAAAATGGTAACGCACCGTGTACAAGCTTTTAAATTCTATTCAACACTCCGCGATTTCCTAAGGTTATAAATTCTCGCTATCCTCCAGAGAACGAGTTGGCTGTGCTGGCTGCTGGCCTTATCCGTGATTTGTCTGTCGGAAGCGCAGTACAAGTTCAGAAGACCACATCTACCGCCGCCGCCACCGCCGCCATTGCCGCCACCTCAGATTTTCAAAAAATCATGGGCACCGGGACCGAGAATTCCCCCGATGGGAAATTCGATACACATGCCTGGAAACTTTCCTCATAAAAGGCCTTTGTTCAAACCCCCTAATTATAGGTGAGTTTTTCTACACTCTACCGTTAACCCCGTCGTCGGTTTACGCGACGCACGTGAGGTGAAAAACTTTGATTAATGTTTTTAGCTCTTGCCCCTGCTCTTATTGTTCTGACCTTCGTATTACAATATGTAACTTTACGTGTGAAAACAAAATTATAGATGTGAAAAACGTAGTTATAAAATTATTATTGGATCATTTGAATATAAAATTGTGATTTATAACCGGGTACTCTGGTGCATTTTTAACTCGTAAACTCACAGCTATTTTAATAATCACACGCCTGAATGAATGCAGAATTTGAATTATGTGTAATAATGCCGCAAAGAAATTTTTTTAGAGATGCTATTAAATTGTTGAAAATATTCAAGTGCAATATACAAAGTTATGTAAAATACGTGCCATTCAGTAGTAACCGACAATTGAATCGGATGGGCTGTTTCTATTTAATATAGTTAGTTTTTAAACAGCTCACGTACTATCTTATTTTATTTCACGCTGCTGCTTTTATATAAATAGATTTAATTCTTCATCTCCTTTATACACATAAGTGCAAATAGAAACATTTAAAAAATATATTTTTAAGCTCAGCTCAATATTTTCGCACCACTTATTTTAAAATACATAAATATATTTTGAGAATAAAATTTTCAATAATAAACGTAATAGTAATTTTTTTAAAGAGCTTTTTCGTTAAGTTATCTAACACAGCAATTAATAATAATACGCCTATAGAGCAACCAGTGAATTAAGATCATATAAGAAATTTGACACTTTTATACATTGGTTTTTTCAAAATACTATCCCAATTATTAAAAGAAAAGATAAATATTCATTGTTTAAGACTTGAAGTATTCAATAAAAACATTTAATTGTATTAATAAAGTAAATAATCTATAAAAATTAAGAAATAAATCCAGATCTTGCAAAAACACTTGTGAACGACCGTGCAAAATAAATGGGTGTCTTGGCCATTCACTAGTGCACATTTATTGCATTTTCTTTCTATGAATGATTTATTATATTTTATATCAAACTTGGTCGCTAAAATATTTGAAAGTAATACATAAAATGATAGAAACCCACTTCAAGTTTTGCGAAAATTATAAGTATGAATCACGCGATATGAATCTTTCAATGTTATATTTATATTTTTTTAATAACTCGCTATTCACTGGTGACCTGTCTTTCACCGGTAGATTTTATCTTACTACCGAAAAAAAGCTTAAAAAGAGTTTAAGAAAACTAATTAAAAAGTCTTTAAATATTGAAAGGAATGAAAATTTAATTTTCCAATATAAAACCCTTAAAGGATGGTAGAACAAACACGGGTAACGGAAATCCTTGCACCAAAAGTCCAGAGAGTAGTACTAAAGCACGAAACTTTACGATTTCTCTCAAACTGTTAGAAACATTTTGCTGAGAAAAATATATGCTGTTTTCTATGACGCTTTCGAAGTGTTTGAATATTCAAACAATAACTCCAATGAATACACGTATTAATTTTGTATTTTCATTATTTTTTTCTTTTTACTTTTTATTTATTTACACTTTTACAAATATAAATATCATTTTTAATCAACTAAAGAGATACGGTGTTTATTAAAATAATAATAATGCATTGTTGTTTATTTACTGTGGAAGCTTTTAAAAATGAGAAATATTCAATTTCATTAAATTAATTGACCCATTAACGACCAAGACCCCGAATTTTCAACATCTTTTTCAAGACTTTTTTTTCAACTAAAAAAGAAGGTTTGAAAAAATTTGAAAAAGATCTTATCCAGCATATTTTAACCTGTTCTTTCGAATGGCGAGACTTATTTTTTGCTAAAACACTTTTGAAAAAAAATATGGCGTGTTTTTCACGAAAAAAGTGAAAAAATTTAGAAATTTTCAACTATTATATAAAAAATTTAGAAATTTTAAAAATATTTTAGAATCATGAAAAAAAAATTCCCGGACTATATGAACATCGATTGCACTTTTTTGCAGTATTTTGAATTATTGTCATTGCATTTTCCTTATGAAAAAAATTCATAAAGTTGGAAATTTCCAAATTTTTTAACTTTTTTTCGTGAAAAACACGCCATATTTTGTTGCAGGAGTATTTTAATAAAAAATCGGTATGACCATTCGAAAGAACAGCTCAAAATACGTCGGATATGATCTTTTTCAAATTTTTTCAAACCTTTATTTTAGTTGAAAAAAAGCCTTGAAAAAGTTGTTGAAAATTCGGGGTCTTGGTCGTTAATGGGTTAAGCAGTGCATAATAATTTCCTTCTTCTTTTTTAATTTAAATTTGGTGAATTTAAATATATAAAAATGAAGGCATGAAATTCTACGAATTGAAGCAATAATTTTTAAATACAGACGACTCGTGAAAATGTATTACTTTGAAAATGGCTTAAGCTATAGCATTTTATGGTAGCTTAATAAATATGCCACTTGTATCCGCTTTCATCTTAGCAGTAAAGAACAATTGCTGGAATAGAAATCTCTGGTATATGATAACTTTACAAGAAACGATATTTATTGAGAATTTCAGTAAAAGCATAAAAATTTGATAAAGAATGTCTATGTCTAAAGAGATATTATATTATTTTGTAATTCTAATTAAATTTTTTCTTAGAATTTTTATCTTTTCCGAAATTTCGATAAATTTGTAAAAGTAATTAGAGACCTTTAAAGTTTCCTTTAATGAGATCTAACCATATATAATATCAACGGGTATACTGCTGATACAAATAGACATCACACGCTTATATATATATATATATATGTCTTCTTTAACTGTGAAGATACTGAAAATTTTCAAACAGTTTCCAAACAGGTTATTTGAAATTTCTAAAACTTGCGTTATCGATCGCACCCTCCATATTAATGGGTCAATGCTATCAATTACATAAATTGCGCATGCTTGAAAAGACTATTTGATTAGGCAGCTGCGGCGGCAGCGGCGGCGGTGGATCGCGCAAGATCCGCCTGCCGGTACAACCCTTGTAGTAAGAAGCTCGGCTTTAGCTGAGATTAAGCAATCGTATATATAACCAGAGAAAAAATCCTTGTGCTTTTGCGACCGCGAAGGTTCCGACGTCCCCCGGGACCACCACCACCACCGCCGCCCCCGATGTTCAACGTCCTACCAAGCTCGTACAAGAACCCGATGCCGCCGAGCCTCGGTATGCTCAACAATTACGGGAGTCTCGGACAGAGCGTAGCCAGCATCAAGGAGCTCCAGTCTATTGCCAAAGTTCCCCAACAATACAGTCCCGAGTATCGACCGGAAGCCGCAAGTCTGCCGAGCCACAGGGGTGTCCTCGACGACGACAAAGGTCCCATCCACACGATCCCTGCGCCGAACTTGGGCCCGGCTAGCAAGTCTTATCTACAGCAGCAACACCAACAGCAGCAGGCGCTCCTTAACGCCCAGGAGAACAAGGGGGAGGAGACGGGCAGGCGACCATACTCCGTAACGCAAGTCGATTACGCGAGCGTTTTCAATGGTCAAGGTGAGCTTTGCCATGTAAATAACCCGCGTTGGGCGGAAGTCGTGGACGAAATTGCTTTTCAACCGTGCGCTTTCATCAGCGCAATTGATTTACTTCCGTCCTGAGATTTTTTTTCTCGCCGATCCCGCGTTTACGCTGCTTTCTCTACCCACGGCTATTTCGTTCATTCGAGCGAATCAAGAACTTAATTGGATGCATAAGCATTATCGTTATGCGCGATTTATTTCCCAGATGAGATCTCGCTAATGGGACAGGGACCCGGAGACAGCTTTGATAGTAGGTGGATATAGTATTACGTGTTCGGTTTCGGATATGCAAATTGTTGCACTATTGATTGACTAAATACCTTTTCTTTTCCATGATATATATGAATGTTATATAAAGGTATAAATAATTTTCAAACTTTGATTTCTTTTTATATGCTTTATAGGAGATGAGAACGCGAGACGACGAGAAACCAAAAATCAATTTGTTATTTATGAATATGATGGATTTATCGGAGTATATATATATATCCGCTTGTTTAGTTTTGCATATCGATTTTGACTGGTAAAACAACAGAATTGAGTTTACATATTATAATTGCGTTTATTTCTTATCGAACTTTGAGTAGTAATTTGCGTGCAATGAATTCCTATAAACTTGTTTCTTTAACAAAGATTGAAAATTACGTTCATGCTTGTATTAAGTTTTTTAATTGGTTCGAAATAACTGTTTTTTTAAATTATTCTCAATAGTTTAAATTATTTGAATAATAGTAAGTTGATAAAAATGGATTTGAATTTTTCGTATAACAAAAAAAAACCTTACACGAGATATGTGTTAATTATTTATTATTAAAGTATAATTTTGAATAATATTTGAGAAAATTAAAAACAAAAATGTTTCAATGCCATGCTTGGACAATGTGAAATTCATATATATTCACGTTATAACAGAAAATTTCACCAATGTAACTTTATGAGAGGTTCCCAAAAATGAGAATATTTTTAATGATTTCGGTTCAAAGCGCAAATAGCTATACTGTATTCGCACATATACAGCTATCTAAAAATTGAAGTTTTGAATTTTATCACTTATTTTATATGATTTATTTTCAATACTTTATTTTGTACTTCTCAATAATCATTTGAAACCACTTCCGTCTTGGATTCTCTTGAAACTTTTTGGAATCACATTTTGCGAAAAATATTAAAACTCGTTATGAGCATTTTATTGAAGAGGCCCTGGAAATGAAGATATTCGCCACTCTTTATATTCATAATGTATATCTATCTATGTATTCTTTTGCAGTATACAAACAGATGTACATACTAATGAATAAAATCAATATGAATTGGCGAATAAAACTATAGTGCCTTGATGATAAAAATGATTAGAAATTTTAAATTTTATACGAATATTTGACTTGCAGTAACACACTGGAAAACAATAACTTCATTGATGTTTAAATAAAATAAAATATACTTATTATTTCTGAAATTAATAAACGTTTTAAACTATTTTCAGATTCTAATGTAACACCTCAACGAGTTTTGCCCTCGAACCCAACACCGACAAATGCTATTCAACACCAGTACGAAGTAACAGAATCGAACGAAGTCAATTCAGTACCGCCAACTTATTTTACTCCTGATTTTGAGTCAGCGCAGTACGCTTCATCCATTATACAAGAACAACAGGTTTGTTATAAAAAAAGAAGTACAAATAATATAATTATTACGGAAAATGATAAAATTGAATAAAGAGAGGAGTGTAGTAAATTTTTAAATTAAAATATTCCATAAGCGCATAAAAAAATTAAAAGTATTTTCGACTTTTCTTTAATCTGTTCTTACTTTGAATTACTTTAAAATATCTTTACTGACTTCTTTAGTTTCCCACTTCCTGCAAAAGTCGATGTTATAGACAGCTATATCTCAAAATAAGTGATGTAAATTCATGTCAACGTCGTAGTATAATTTTACACGAGAAACGTGATACTTCATACATGCATTTTTCATTTTCAATCACTTACTAACGCTGTGCACTAGCAATATTCATCTTCGATAGATATCAAGTTCTCGAATATTAAACACACTGATAAAGTACTAGCGTTTATATACTTCGTATTTATACTTATTGCTCTGTTTATGCAACTGTAATATGGTCGTCTCTGGAAAATCAATTCGTTACTGCGTATAAATATATATATATATATTATTCTCAGTCTTCCAACTTTTCAAAGCACTGTAGCATGTACAAAAAGAACCCGTTATAACAAAAAATGCCTTCACGCAATTTCATCGATCATCTTCTACTTGATAATTTGACTGTGAAACCGACCACAATATTTTAATCCATTAAAAATCCTCTCGTTCGCACCATCACTGCATATATATATATATATATATATATATATATATATCTTTTTGAGAAACCCTCAACCCTCGAGGCACTGCCCTCGTCGTATCGACACGGCACTAGGCCACAAAAAAAACGAGAAAAGCGTTCGTAGGAATTCATCTATAAGCTGTTGTCAAAAGGGTTGCGACGTTAATATTTGCTCCGCCCGCGCGCTCCCCCAATATAGATGGAAAGGTGAAGTGGAATCGCAAAACCGTCCAAGCTCCAATATAGCCCCTCGCCCGTTAGCCTCTCCCCCCTTATGCGGCATATAAAATATCAAGGCTCGCGTCATATCTCCGTAGGCTAACGACGTTTACCTAAGCCATCCATCATCGTCGTCGGCGGGCTCGCGTACCACGTCGGCCGATCCGAGCCAGAGTTTGGGCTCGATGCAGGCCAACCTTCACAGCTCGATGCACGTCGATGTATCTGGGTCTGACGCACAGCAGCAGCAGCAGCAGCAGCAGCAGCAGGAATCGGATCTGCACGTAGGACAGCCCGGGGCTGCGGGTCCGCCCATGTCAGCCGCCAAGCTCTACGAGGTGCTCAACGCATATCCCCAGCAGCTGACCGACACGTACGCCCTGAACCAGCAGCCCCAGATTCAGCAGCACCTTCTCCAGCAGCAGCTCTCGCAGATTCTCCAACAACAGCAGCAGCAACAGCAGCAGGCGGACCAGAATGCCCTGCTCAAGGTGCGGCGCGGTTACTTATAATTCTACATTCACGCTGCGAGTGAAGTGTTGAGCAACGACGTATCGTACACGAGAAGAACCCGATCTCTCTCTCTCTCTCTCTCTCTCTCTCTCTCTATATCTATATATGCGTCGCGGATTTTAGCTGTATTTTAAAACATTAGCATTTCTAACGCACAGAGGAATACATATAGCCGTTTGACATTTTAAATAAGCGTATATAGCGGTTGCAATAAAAACTTGAGTATTTTTCAGCAAAAATTATGATTATATAGGAGCTTCGAATTTTTGTAGTTTACAAAAATATATCCAGATATATCTAGTATACTTTTTTAACAATAATGGTGGACTTGTTTAAAATCTTTCGAAATCTCATAAATCTCTGAACTAAAACTGGCGTTCTTATCATCTCTCAATTTCTATTTTATTATTTTTCCTAAATCGTGCGAGCTCAATATAAATTATCACAATAACATCACGAAGCGTCTTAAACTGCACTACTAATGCGAACTATTTTAGCTTTCTACATGTATATTCTGTGTAAGAAAACAAAGGCTGATTACAATATATTTATTAATAAGGTAGCAACTTTTTTTAAAAGCTTGATGTGCTTATCACGAAAATGAGCATGTATTTATTTGAATTGAGTGTGATGTTTTCTTGCTGCCCATCTGTAATTTTTTTTAAATATCAACATAAATACAGTAATCAATATTTAGTTTGTATTTAGTTTGAAATTTTTATAAGACGCAATTAATGATCTGTAGTAAATTTCCGTATCTATTACGTTTTAAAACATTTACTTTGAGTGCAAAAGTGCAACCAAATAAATTTAATCCCGTAAGTTAAATCGAAATCGTTTATCAAACAAGTGTTAAATTAGTTTATCAAACAAGTGCTTACAGAAAATGAGCAATTAAAATTTAAAATAAATCAATAATTTTAAACACGTAAAAAAGTGAACTTAGTTTGTTTTTGCATCTATAAATAACTAAAATGTAAAATAGTTAATGAATCCATATACATAAACGAAAAAGAATATGATAAACATTTTAATACAGGAATAAAAAATAAATAAATGGTTGTTGGAATATATTTTAAATTAATTAATTCTTTAATCATAATTTATTAATATTGCAATTTTTAAAGAGTTTTATATTATTCATATATTCATTCTTTTTTAAATTATTATAATATATATATTGTTCACTGAGAAAATGGATAAAAATGAAGATACTTGTAATATACTTATAATTAATATTGGTTAAATGAAAGCTTTTAATTCTGAAATTTAAATTCAAAAATGAAAATTGAAACACGCATGAAATCGTATATTTAAAATACTTTTAGGCATGCAAATTATGTATTCGCCATTTAAAAATCTATTTGTCTTCATAAATTATATTTTTTTAAGGCCACATTCTCTCAACCAAGGCTGCATTCATTTAATTACGACGAACAGGCCAATAAGAAGAAGCAGCTGCAGCAGCAAAATATATTCATCGATCAGAATTATGCTTCAGGAAGGGTAACCGCAGATTATAGCTTGGCACCAGAAGCCTCAGAAATCGCTCAAGAAGTCAATGTTGCGGATGCCAGCGAACAGCAAGAAAATAATATTGAATTTGAAAATCCTGTTGGCCACGTCAGACCTACTACTTATTTCACAAAGGTATGAACGTAAAATGAAACATATAATATATTTACTTATTAATTGTAGGCTGCAATGGGTTTATTAATTCTCATAGTAATTTCATCAATTTTTTAAGTTTTTCTTGTGAATCAAATATTTTTCATGGTGGTAAGATGATCTAATCGAACAAATAAAAACACTTTTCAATTAAATGGCTTTTCAATTAAATCAAATATATATAATTATCCACTACGAATGTGTTCTTCATCATTTATCAATTAAATATTTTATTAATAAAACTTCAGAATACATACATTTACTTATATAGTTATCGAAACCACGAGATTGCACATTCCTACCCGTTATAAAAAGTAATAAATGCATTGAACAAAATTATGTATTACTGGTATATTATTAGAATCATGGATATAGAACTTATAATTTTAGCAGTAATTATATGTTGTCATACATTTTTCGCAAGAATTTATGTCAATACCAGACTGAGCGCGTATAGATTTATTCATCTTGCACCAAAAAGTTCAAATTATTAATTAAACTTAAATATGTTTCAAATTTAAAAATTACTTAATAAAAAGATTCATCGTAATTGCTGTATATCGATTAATTTAAATTGCTTCCTGGATTCTCTTTCTAATTGCACACAGATTGGGGACGATCAGAGTGTGGCGACACAATTTTACACGACATTACCGAACCGAGATGCAGCGGAAAAATTGGCAGCACTCGCGGCTGCGGGCAACGTCAATAGTCAATTAATCGGTCAATTAAGAAAGCAGCAACGCCAGCAGCAGCAGCAGCAGCAGCAACAGCAACAGCAGCAACAACAACAACAGCAGCAGGAGGAGGAGGAGGAGAGCCAGCAATTGCAGGAGCAGCAGCAGCAACAACAGCCACAGGCTGATCAGCCGATGCCGTCGAATCACAAGGAAGAGCTCAGAGACGACGAGGACGAGGACAATGCGGAAAAGTACAACAAGCGGCAGCGGCTGCACGAGCAGCGACAGAAATTGTTCTACCTACGCCAGAAGATTAGAGAGGAGCAGGCCAAACGGGACGAGGTAAGCCTCTCCCTTTAGACCTTTTTTTTCTTTTAGTAAATTGAAACCTGCCCCGCGTTCGCGCGTATTTGCGAATAAATTGTCGCGATTGATTTCAGAATCTTGTAAATCTGATTGACAAAAATGCTTTCAGAATAATTTGGATTATACTTGAAGTATAAAATTGTAAAATAAATATAGTGTAGAAAAATCCATCTAAAAATATATAAAATTCATGTCGGTATGTAGGAGAACATTTAAGCTGTTCCTTTTGAGTAAAATATAATAATCGTCTAATACTGTATAAGCCATTATTATCGTTAATAAGATCTATATTATTTAAATAATAAGATTAATTTATCATTATAAAAATAGAAAAAATTGCTCGGGTTCTGCAGATGATTTATACATAAGCATTATTATATTTTTAAGGAAATTCGTCATATCTTCCGCAGGGATTGCGGTGCGAGCAGTATTCTTGAATATACGTAAAAACTTACGGAATCTTTTAAAACTTTAACCCGTTTCGTCCTGAACTGGCATTTTTTCATTTCATCTTTTGACGCTGTAACTTTTGATGTAAATGTCCTGGAAAAAATTCCATACATAGCGTTTCCGATAGCCCAAAGCTTCATCTTTCAAACACCGTCACTAAAAATTGGGCAAAACTATTTCAATAGATACAACTATTTCGGACTTAAAACGTAAAGGTTTTTTTAAAAAAATCCCAAAATATCACGCATTTTTTTCGAAAAATAAGCTACAACTTTTGCACATCAACTTCTAAACAAATTTTAGCGACGGCGTTTGAAAGATGAAGCTTTGGGCTATCGGCATGTGCATCAAAAGTTACAGCGTCAATAGATGAGATGAAAAAATGGCCATTCAGGCCAAAGGGGGTTAAAATATATTTCATAATGAGAATAATAGATACAAAACAAAAATCTATTTCTAGTGTCGTTCATTTTTCTATCAAACGATAAAAATATGTTATAAGTTTTTGAATTTCGAAATTTTTAATGCACAGTATTGTCCAGTAGTTGTAACAGTTTATAAGCTGTAAACTATAAGTGCATATTTTATTGTATTTGCACTCATTTACTTATTTAATGAGCTTTCATTATAATTTAGGAATACTTTATTATTGATTTAAATCTTCACTGTATTCCCCTAACTTATTTTTTACTAATTATATATATTTTTTAATTAACTTTATTACTCCTCCCATATTGCCCCGTGAATAATAGAAAATTTTGTATTTAATTATTGAATCATTAATGAAACTAGATAATTTTCTAGCAGGGTATAATTATTAAATAATGCAGTGAGTGTGCGAAATTCCATGGTATTGTTAAATAAATTCCTTTGGTAAGGCTCTCAAGTACTGTGCTAAACATATACATTTTCTAAAGACATCAAAATAAAAGTTCAGCTAGGTATTATGTGCGTCCATAATAAATTTTCTATAAAATAATATCCATTTTAAAATGCGTATTAAAATACCTTTAAACCGGTGTTCAAACAGTAATAATAGGTAATTGGTGAAAAAGTTGATAAAAGCTGTTAGTTTTGCTCATTTAAATAAATTAAGTGCAATTAAAAGTGTAAAATTGCATCAGTATAACTTTGATCGAAATAGTAGATTGTGCAACTAGTGCAAAAAGGATTTTATTAATACAAAGTTTGCAACACGTGACATGCAGACAAACGCACGAGTCGAAGGCGAAAAAATGCATAGAAACAGTTACTTTTTTTTCTTGCCTATTTTGCAAGCACAAAATGTGTTCATTCCCATTTTTACGGTGACCGTTAACTTTTTCCATTCTGTGAGCAAATTGGACTTTTCCGCACTAGTGCGGGAATGTTCTTGTAATGGTGTGGATACGTTAAAGATTTCTGTAGTATAGGAGAATATAAAGTTTGTGTTCGGAAAATAGGCACAAAATAAGGGCAATTTCCATGCACGCGCCAAAAAAAATTATTGAGATATTAAAAGAACAAAGCATATAACAAAAAAATCAATTTTTAAGTATTCCAATACTACACCTCCCTATATCGATACTAATTGTTTAACATGATTGTTTCAGGAAAAAGAAATATATAGACAGCAAAGTAAAGAAGAAGAAAAACATCCCCTTCGAATATTAGTGCCAGAAGACACTGATGAAAAAGAAAAAGAACTTACTGCGGATGATTATGAGTACGAAAACGATGAAGCAGATGCACCACGTGAGCCCGAACCGTCTTCTGACGACGCGGAATTCGGATCGCGAATAGTTTCGAAAAATAGAAAGTGACCATATGTGACCCATTAGTTAGGTATGTTTTTATTAAATTCAGACTCTTCTCATAAGTGAGGTAAACTTTTTAAGCTTTAACGAAAAAAGCGAAACAATTAGATGATTTGATAAACAATTTCATTAATTTATTGTTAATAAAAATTTTGTACTTTAAGAAAATTAATTAGAATTTTTATAAAACTAGAATACATCTGTACATGTATAGCGCTTCATCTTAAATTATTGTTGAATTTAAGAAGTGACCTAAAATGTAAATGTAAGGAAATTTGACTGACGAAAAAAAATCATATAAAAAAAAATAAGTGGTTTATGAAAAGAAGATATTGTCACATACAAGACTTAACTTCGATAAACGCTCTAAATTTAAAATAATGTAAAAGATTTAACATTAATTCATATGGTTAATCATCTCCATATCATATGCGAATGTATCATCACATACTTTTTCAATTTATTTATGTGTATATTTATTTATTTATTTGCTAGTAAATTTATTTTAAATAATCTACTATCTATCTTTTTTATTCCCTACGCAAAAGTAAAATACTTTTTAATTGTTGAAGTTGCAACTAAAATTTTTAATCACTAAGTATAACTTGGTAATTTTAACAGGATCACATGTTCAATATCAGAAAAAAATTTAAATTTCATTTTTCAAATGCCGTAGACAGAAATGATTTAAATGTTTAAACAAGTTATAGTTTAATATTAATAGACGTTAATTGCTCGTAATACTTTATAACTAAGTAAAACAACAACACCAATCTTGATTTTGACGAGCCAATTTATTAAAATTTTTGCCAACGTTTCGACCATTTCGTGTATGGACATCTTCAGGGCTATACAAGTAATTATATACATATTTACAAAGTAATACTTATCACATCGAATTTTCATTTATAAAGAAGAACTCACCACAATATTGTTATAAAACTAGCGCATATTTAAAAAATGTGTTTAGCAAAATTATGAACTGTCACAATCTATAAACTTTATAAAAAATATAATTTTAATAAAACGAAAGACGAACATTACTATACAGTTTTTATTTAAAATTTATTTACCATAAAAAGCTCTTTTGGAAAAGTCACATTTAAAAGTCAAATTTAAATAATGCATCGCAGAAAGAGTTGAACCTATTCCTTTCTCTATCCAGAATCGTTACGTTAGATTTCAGAAATGTTACATATTTACACACATAAATCTAATATCAACCGAAAAACAGACATACAGTTCTTAAAACAAGTATACAAAGTGTAGCTATAGACAATATCAGTACAGAGAGTTAATACATCATAGTCAGTTTCCTTTAGCCGTTTGTAATTGTACATATATGTATGTTTTCTTCTATCATAATTCTTATTGTTATTGTTGTGTTGGTTCGATTCAAATTTTCGTAATGTTTGAGTTCAGTCTTAGCTCAATCTCACTTTGACTAACATCTCTTTCTGAGATGCATTATTTAAATTTGACTTTTAAATGTGACTTTTCCAAAAAATTCGAAAATTCGATGTGATAAGTATTACTTTGTAAATATGTATATAATTACTTGTATAGCCCTGAAGATGACCATACACGAAATGGTCGAAACGTTGGCAAAAATTTTAATAAATTGGCTCGTCAAAATCAAGATTGGTGTTGTTGTTTTACTTAGTTATAAAGTTATAGTTTATTTTTCAAAAACTAGGTTTTTCCAATTCGAAAAGGTTTCGTTATACAATTTGAATTTTGATGAAATGCATCTGTCGTTTAAAGCTTCGTTTGATTTTTACCACTTGCATTTGAAATATTGACAGTGCAAGGAGATGGAGTGCTGAATGTTCTAGAACTTTAAAACATTTCGTAATGGGAATACAAAATATAATAAAAAAGCTTATTTGTAACGTCGTGCATATTTGCTTTGGTACGATGAAAGTCTTCTATAAATTTTTGAATTTCATAATTTTTAATGTAGAATATTATTTGGCAAGGGCTAAAAAATGTTTTGTTGAAGTTTCCAACCAAATTTTTCAATATAGATAAAAAGATATAAGAGTTTTTGTCGTTTATGTCTTGGTGCGCACGTGCAACGGAAACGCCAAGAATGCTTTGCACATTTCTTGTCTGTTCCAGTAGTTGTAGTAGTCCAAAGACGCAAACTATATATTCTTTTGTATTTTCACTTATTTACATTTAACTAACTGATCGATCAAATTTTTCGTCTTTTCATTATATGTATAATATAGGAATATTGTATTTATTGATTGAAAGGTTCATTTTATTTCCCTAACTTATTTTTAACTACTTACAAATAATTTAATTTTACTTTATCATTTCTCCCATATGGCCCCATGTATAAGAGCAAGTTTTAAATTTAATTTACTCAAAAAAGATGTGGTCAATCCTACTGAAACTTCGTTATTACTTATTTTTATAAAAAAAATATTAAGCTCTTGTGACTTATTTTGTTTCTGTATCGAACCCCCCTATTAACGGGGTGAATAAATCCTACGGTCACCACTAAACTGTTTTACCGACTGGATCCTGAATAATTTGTTATAATTAAATAAATACTTGAAACTATGCAAATTCCAAATACAGGTACACTTCGTCTACGAATTATCGATCATCTAGCAAAGCTGCAAGTGAAAATTAAATGGCACCTTCAAAAATTCTTATTCCGAAAAAGTTCGCTCAATTTGATGCAAGAATTTTTGACGGTGTCATTGAAATATTTATTTGAAACTTTACCAGATTATAGGTAATTCATAGATAATTCATAGCCTGAGGAATGGAGTAACATAAGCTTTCGAAACGTCGTAAATAAAAATTATTTTGCACAAATCTAATTCGCCTTGATCGATACATTCAACCTTACCAACGAAGATAGAGCCCTTACTTCGTTTATAAAATACTGTTTTTTTAGAGATATGATTAAACTGTACGTAGTAAGGAAAAATAAGAATTACATATTTTTCTTTGGGAGAAATTTAAATTTTTAATTTGTATACAACAAATGTAAACATGATGAATACAATATTACATCGTAACAACGGGTAAATTTAAATGCAAACGACCATTGCAAAAGCAAAAGTGATTTTTGAATTTTGAAGAATCGAAAACTAAGTTGTAAATTCGAAAATTATAAGATGTACGCAATAAGCAACAAAAAATATAAATTACAAAATCTATCTCGTAAATTTTACAGACACTGTACAAAAAATCGTGCATGATCTCTAAAAGTTTCGTTCGAATTTGTATCGACTGTATAAACTTACGCGATTAAAAAGTATGGCATTTAATTAGAAATAGTATTCTTGAAGAAATCCTAAATTTGATCTTAAATTTAAATGTTTCTATATGAGAACTTGTCGAAATGATCTTTTATTACTTTATACCGTCGACATAACGCATGTTAAATTATTTACATAACTTTTTTGGCGAAGTTTACTAAGAACGATCCATAAACCAGGGGCTACCGTCATTGGTAAATCGCTTCGTTAAAATATCGCATCCAGTCTCGGTAACTAACAGCGTCTGTTCGAATTGAGCTGACCACATACCATCAGCAGTGACAGCAGTCCAATTATCAGGCCACATTATATCTCGCCATGTACCCTGTGAGATCATTGGTTCAATAGTAAAGCAATGTCCAGCTTTCATAACACCAACTGCCTTATTTTCTGAAAGGAAAATCGTTTGAATCATTAATGGTATTATAAGTAGATGTAAAGTGAGATTATTTGCTTTTTTACTTTCATTATGTATTTGTTTATATATTTATAACAATTTTAGTATGAAATCAAACATTTAAATTAAAAGAAAAAGTTATTCTGCACTAATCATTGAAAAAAAGAAACTTTTTGTGTACTAAAATATATTTTGAATAACTTACTTGCATAATGTGGAATATTAGGAGCTGTATGAAAGAGACGATGAATTCCATGCCCACAATAACTTCGTACAACACTAAAGCCATGTGCTTGAGCATGCTTCTGAATAATATTTCCAATTTCCCTGTATTTTTCTCCTGGCCGTACAATATCTATGGCTTTGGAAAGGCACTCGTAAGTCACCTCAACTAGTTTCCTCACTTCTGGCTTGACATTTCCCACCAGGAAAGTCTCATTCAAATCTCCATGAAAACCATTATGATAAACAGTTATATCAACTGAAAAAAGATACTTAGATTCAATAAATGTTGTGCACTTATTAATAATAAAAGCTTATTTAAAAAAAAAGTTAAATTATTAAATTTTCATCATAGATAATAATAAATGTAGATTCATATATGTGCAAAGATTTGTGGTTAATACATATAAGTCAAATAAAATGAAAATAATATATACCGTTGCATACATCACCATCTTCTAAAGGTCTTTTATCAGGAATTCCATGACAAATTACTTCATTTACTGAAGTA
Source organism: Megastigmus stigmatizans (assembly GCA_900490015.1). Lineage (NCBI taxonomy): Eukaryota > Metazoa > Arthropoda > Insecta > Hymenoptera > Megastigmidae > Megastigmus > Megastigmus stigmatizans. Next base: position 23,214 of record UELV01100585.1, read on the forward strand.
CAACAACTCGCTGGAAACTGATAATAATTCAATGGCGAAGGGTAACAATCCCTTTCTATACAAGCTTCATGGACTATCCGGTCTATTTCTGCAGTTGTCACTCCAACGTCACAAACCTTTGCGGCCTCATCTAAGACTTCTCTTCCAAGCTAAAATAATAACATTTATAAGC
>UELV01100586.1:0-17843 GCA_900490015.1 Megastigmus stigmatizans
ACGATATCAACAAATTGACAAATCAGCACACTATATAGTCGATATTCTCCGTAACCTTAAAGATACTTTTTTTCGAGATCATCGGAGACCGGAGTGAAGTTGCCGCACTCTGCTCGCCGCTCGGTAACGTGACGACGACGAACCCAACTGGAACGGTCATCTTAGACCCGTAATTTCGGCAACAACGATGAATAATAAATATTTCTAATATTTATTACGAAAGGATAAAAATATTATCGCTAACCAAAAACGACTATTTCGAATTTTTATATCCCGCCTATAAGAATAAGGCAGAAATATCTGGTAAAAAAATTTTTTTCGGAAAATAAATTTTTTATCTTTTGAACCAAATATTTTATATTAATTCTGGCTATACCATGGAATTCGACTTATAACATAACGTCGAATGAGACCTGCTGCACTTTAATTTTTCTATACAGTTACGAATAAACTTAATTCAAAAGTGGTGCGTGCTAAATGTGTCACGCGGTATACTACTATTCAAAATGACAATTTTTTTCTGTTTAAGACAAAGGAATATTAAATTCTTATATTTATGGAAATTATTTACTTATTATGATGTTAAATAACATTACCAAACATTTTCTAGTGTTTAATATTCGAGTGAGAAAATATAAATATCACTGATTTTAATAATTATTAATGTGAAATTTTCACTTATAATGAAGTGCATTTTCACATATTATAAAACTGATTATTTTTTCTCATTTGTCTCATTAAAAATTTGAATATTCACACTTCAGCGTGGAGGAGTTATGACATTTTCAATAAGTGATTATTCACTTTCAATAAGAGGTTTTTCACTGCTTTAAAATTAGAGAGTAGAGAAAGCTAGGTGGCCCTCAGGCCAGGCGGCACTCAGGCCATGCGGCTCTCAGACCGTATACCTATCAAACCAACGCGGGCATCAGGCCAACGGGTCCGCATGGCTCAGATTCGGACGTGATCTTGAAGCTTCTGTAAATCAGTTTATCTACGCGAATTACTGTATATGTATTTGTTGAAAACTTTTGAGTGTATTGTTTCCATAGCAAAGTATCTTTCTTCTCTTTTTCGTTTTTAGGAAGAGATGTATAGCCTGACTGATTCTGTCGTTGACCCACCGTGGTCGAATGAGAACAAAAATTATTGCAGCTGATATTTATTCTTAACCTGACGGGATTCTTCCCATTCCATCTTGATGTTGAAAGAATGAAACAGTTTCATTAGTTTAATATTGTGAAGTGCGCATGTGGCTTTGTACGCTCCGTTGCGATTTGTGTATATAGTCACTGATTTGAGATGCTCAAATTCCGGATAGTTAAATTCTGTGAGATCGAAAACCTTAAAAGTAAATCGTTCCAACCAATTCTTTTTTGCCCGTCCAATCACGTAAATGTTTGTGGCATTCTGTAGAGCTTCTCAAAATATATTTGCAATTTCAGCGTAGTCGTGCTCACCCGAGTCCCAGTCTAAACCGCGATAGCAAAGTTCAAGCCACAGATTTTGACATTTGTACTTCTGGGCTAGTCTCATCCAAGGAAATGTTGGCTTGAAGAGAAGCTTGTGATCGATATTATCGTCGATTGGAATTATGGCCAATTCTTTCAAGACGAAGTCTTTACCCGACTTCTTGAAACCTCGATCGTCCAACGCATACTCCATCTCGATTAAGAATGAGCTTCGCTTCGCTTTGGCTTTATCTTATATCACGTTCCCCTCACTCTAGATGAGTTTCTTGACATCGACACTTACGGCATTATATTCGACAATCCGATCGTGTATAATTAAACAGTAAGCGGTAGTGTGAACCGGGAAATTCTACTTAGTGCGGGAGCGGAATCGTTTTGTTTCGAGCATTTAATAACGATCATCGAAACGCGGTTGATGTAATCGGATTTTTTAAGCATTGGTAGTTAGAAGTTGGCATACACGTCGAACAGAATTGCGTACTGATTCTTCGTGACGTCCATATCGAAATTCATGTTTCTATACGGATAATATTGCGAATTGAGAAATAGTTTGAAAATGTTGCAATGATCGAACTGGCTGGCATTGATTGCCCTTTCTCCCTTCCGATTCATCTGAAATCTTAGTATTTAGTATGATGAATCGAGGCTTTTCCAGTTGATTAGAAGACTTTGCAGTATATACGTGTCTCGTAGAAGTTGGTAGTACGGGATATTCGTAGAACACCCACGATCGAAAACTTATCGTAGTTGGTTTATTTTTTTTATTCGACGACGCTGTGCGTAGGGCATAAGCTACTTGATTCTCAAAAGATCGATCTTGAATTCTTCAGAAATATCTGTATTCTTAACTCGAGTTGCAATTTGGGCTACTGCATTGAGATCATGTCTTGATTACGTGAGAATTAGCTCGTGCTTTACGTAACAAGGATTTTACGATAGTCTTCGGCGAAACCAATAATCATGCACAGTCGCATATCAGAAATCCTATATGGTTTTTACGTCTCCTTAATATCCTCAACGTTACCGATTTTCAACCTGCCTTCACCGAAAACTCTAAATTGTTCTGTCTCGAAAGACTATTCGCACAAGATTAGGAAGCGTGACGTGCTTGTATCGTTAGGAAGGGTCTATGCGACCATTTTTCTTAGTACAAACATATCTAGAGAGCCATAATTGTTTATGTATTCTACGCATTCCGATCGCTATTTATTTACAAACTCTGCTGCGAATTATTTCCTATATTTGCGTTTTATTATTTTTTTATTTGTAATATTTTAAGCGCAGCTTGTTCTGTAGTTTGTATTTTTATATTTGTTATTATTCATATGTTCTTTTAGACCCGATAGTGTATATACCCCATGGTTAAATTAATAAATAAATCAAATAAAAAAAGTCATTTTACGCGATCCATAACAATATAACAATAACCTTAACCATGGAATGACTGAATCGATTGACACAATTTTCACATTACTCCATCCCATAAAACGTCTCTTCCTCGTCATGACTCGGAATTGTATGCACGCATCATAAACAGAGCCAAAAAAGCGCCTCTTTTCAAAAAAAAAAAAATCAAAAAATCGAATAATAATTTACATTTCTGACAAAATAAAGCGCAGGTAGCGAGAGAACAATAGGGAAAAAAGCAGCAGCAGCAGCGCGAGTCAATAATAATATTAGGGCGACATTATTTTTTCACCCTCCACAGGAGAAGAGGAGAAAAGTAAGAAAAGATGAGAAGAGGAGAGTCGCGCTACCGCCCGCGCCGTCCGACGTCGTAAAGTCTCCAAGACTCCTCCGCTTTAAATTACACGAAATTTGTCTTACTTTTCTGGCTGCGGGGACGGGAGTCTGCCTCGACTCTGAGACGACCGCAAGCCCCCGGCGGCGCTATTCTAATTTCCGCGACTCCTCCGCAGCTTCGCGCACTTAAACATCCCGAGGGAGAAAGTGAACAAAAAGAGAAAGACTTGCTCTCTGCGTCATTCCTGTTTCGCTGTTGTATACTCGCGCTCGCGCTCTTTTCGCCTGGGACGAGCTATCGCTATTCGCTATGAGAAAACTTACACAACAAGTAGACTCAAGGCTGTACACCGTGTACGTGAGTTTGTGTGAGGCTATCCTGATCAGTTGCGCACAAGGCGACTGAGGGCACTGAATGACTGCGTGTATACCGCAACACAACCACATTAACCCATTAAAACCGAAGTGGACACTTTTTTTACCAGTTTTTCAGAGCTCTCTAGATGGGGTAAATTTGGGCCTAAAAAATTTTTGAACACATGAAATTTATAGATTTTTCATCCATCTTCACTTTGGACGCCATTTTGAATCATGTAGGTAACAAAATTAACTTTTCGAACACGTTTTCTTAAAGTTCAGACATTTCCTCCACCATCTAAATTGGTTTCAAGATGATAGCATAACAAAAAGTTGGTAAAAAAATCTAATCAAAAAAAAAAAAATTTTTTTCAGTGTTTTTTACACTTAAACTTCATTTTTGTGTAATAAAAAATTATTTTTTTATATTTTGAATGTCACCATTCGAAAGATGGATGAAAAATCTATAAATTTCATCTGTTTAAAATTTTTCTAGGCCCAAATTTACCCCATCTTGAGAGCTCTGAAAAACTGGTGAAAAAAGTGTCCACTTGGGTGTTAATGGGTTAAGCGCTTAGAATGCGTGAAAAATGAGCTCGTAGCGAGTCAGTGGATAAATATTACAGTTCTTGAAATTGCCTTGCCACGTTCCATCCTGAGCTTACAAATCCTAAATTCGGTTAATGTATAAAAATTTCAATATCTTATTTATACAGACTGATGTTGGACCAGTAGGCGTGGCCCTATTTAATATTTCTAATAAAAATTACAGTTCTAATAAGTTTGCAGTAACCTTGGTAGAAACATAGCCTATTTCGTGGCTAGCCCGCACCAGTTTAGGTTAAATTAGCGAGTCAAACTACTGATGGCTTAGCAGCGGAGTAGCCACGGCTATTTTTGGAACGCAAACTGGCTAAGGATTCGGCTATAATTTTAAGCTTCACATTTCTTATTTATTTATCATTCATTAATCGATTTTAACTCAATATACATGTTCCGCTGACGTCACTGACTCTCGATTAAATGATACATTTTGGTAAATTACGGGATATGTTTCTCACTTCTTAAATAATTTTAGCCTGATTCTGTTATTTATATTGTCTCTATAACATTTTATTATGTAATTATCAGTTTATTAAGAAAATTGTGTAATAAAAGTACACATCATATCGGTCTTGTGTATTTCTAAATATTTAGCCTTGCCGAGTCGTAGCCGAGTTTTTTCCGACTTGACTTTCGAAGTACTGGCTATAGTCGAAACTAGCTAATGACTGGCTAAGCGGCCATAGCCGAACTCTTTAATTTCCTACCAGAGCGGCATAATTTACAAATGCAGCAATGAAGTTTCCAGCAGTGAATGTGTTTGAATAAATCTCGCATTAGTTTTATGAGAAAATATCAAAGCAAGATTTCGAAGCGTATGTGTAATCAACGATATAAGCTCAAAAGGAAAAGTATCAAACACACCCGATACTTTGTCCTATCTAACTCGTCTGACTGAATCTTAAATTTTTCATGCGAAGATAATAATGCGTTTGGAGGCGCGCAGCATAGGAGCAGCAGAGGAGAATATGAAAAATGAAGGAACAAGAGAGGAGAGGACCGCGTTTATGCAGACCGACACGAACGAGGCACATACATATCCGCTCCCCCCATGCCCTAACCGAATCATTTCCTTATACGCGCTGCTTTATTGCCCCATTAGCCGTCGTCAAGCCGCGCGCTATCCCTTATGTATACATATATACGCGGGAGTAATGCGAGCACCGATGAGAGAGTGAGACGAGACAGAGAGGGAGAGGGAGATGAGGGAGAGAGAAATGGGGAGACGTTGTCGGCAGAGGGAAAATAGAAAAATTAGAGAGTTGAATCGAGAGGAGGGAGTTTTGCGCGATGTATATATATACGCATAATGCGATACGCGAGACGCCGCAGTGTAGAAGCGATCGTGGCTGCGCGAGAGGAAATTACGTGGAAGGATGCGCGGGATGCTGCACTACTTTTGTTCCGTTTCTCAAATTTACCCCCTGACGTTGCCAACGATTTATATGTATTTCGTTTGTGAATAATATCATTCTATAACGAATCTTTAGTTGAGCTTGCAAGTCCATTTCACAACGATCAACGTAAGACTCTAAAACGGTTAAAAATTACCCTCTATAATGTCTGAGGTAGCCACCAAACTACGAATATTTTCCACATTCATTAATTTCCAATTGGTGTACTTTATTTCAATCACCTAAAAAAATACTGGATTATTTCACAATCAGAAATGCGGTCTGGCCTCGCGAAGCCAGAAATGTGAAGAACATTTTTCAGGAAGCCGCCGTGCGCCGCTTTTTTCCTTGTCTTGCAACAAAAAGCGAGAGGAAGGGGAACGTAAAGAGAAGGCGAGATAAAGAGAGAGAGAGAGAAAGAGAAAGAGAGAGAGAGAGAAAGAAACAATGCTCTCTCTACACCGGTCGAGTAAGTTCGCGCATGGCCGATTTCGCTTTCCCTCGCCCGCCTCACTGTACAGGAGGAGTGCAGAAGCGAAAATCGCTGGGTCTCCCTTGTATTATTATAAGATTCGTTGGTGGCGGCGGCGGCAACGGCGGCAGCAGCGGGCCACAATCTCTATAATGGACTCGCTAAAGCGTGTTCAGAATTCGAGATCCTAACGGAATTCCAGAGCATCCGCGAGACTCTATATCCGCGACTGTGGCTCGTGCGTATCTGTGTGTGTGTGTGTGTGCGTGTGTGCTTCTGTGTGTTTACATGTGCGCACGTACATGGGACGTTTCTGCGATGTGCACTCGCTTTCTCCGCGTCTCGTGCAGGCGACCGAAGTGGATTAGTTTATGGCAAAAAGTAAAGTTTAATTCTCCCGGACCACTTGGAATTTCCCGCTGGTACTTTGTGTGTGTGTGTGTGTGTGTGTGTGTGTGTGTGCGCCGGAAGACTAATTTAATTCTTTGGATTGTTTCGGCCTGAGTTCGCCACACTCATTCGTGTGCGGTGCATCCAAACCTTCTTACAAGCTTTTCTTTACCTTCGTGCACTCGTATACAGTAGTTGTTATTCCGAAGGCGCACCTTTAGTATCATTAGAAATGTCGATTTCGTTTAATATATAGTTGTGGAACGGCAGCGCTTTACGTGCAATTAGGATAAACTCAAAACAATTTTCAATTTCTATTCGCTTTCTATGTTCACGAATGCGTTGTGTAATGCGTAAAATCGATGCACTTGAACCGACTGAGATTCTAAAATATTGAAATTGCTAAATGAGCATATGCGTATATCTTCATCTTTTTCATTCTTCTTAAAAATCATCATAAGTGTGAAAATATCTTCACCGATGAGAAACAATGTAGTTTGTTACAATGAGATCCACATTTTAAATAATTAGAAATATTTTTTACGCGAAAGTTTTCATGGTTCTGAATAAATAGGTATAACGTTGCGATATCTGATCATAAAGCATACTGCCTTACTCTATACGCATTGTTCTACTGAATATACACATTCTAACGAATTGCTATCGTACAGTTTTATTCGAAAATACGTATAAACTTTGAAATACTCGATTGATTTCAGCATCGGAAACCATAGTTTTACAGGAAATGGTTTAGCTGAATCCGATACCTGTCACGTCACACATATTCCGCATCTTCTGTTTATCGCAGCGACCTCGAAAAAGGTAAATGTCCTAATGATTATGGCCAGTAGCATATACCTGACCAGTAGCTGAAATTACAGATTTTATATTAAGCGTATAGCTTTGATTCTAATCGATAAAACTTTACGGAATCATAACCAGTTAATGGTTTGTTTTATGACATTAAAATTTTATCGCAATAAATAGTAATTAGATTACTTTAATTTAGACAAGTTTTATGCTAATACAAACAGTTAAGTAGGGCGCTTTCTGCATGTATAAGATATTTATTAAAGTCTTTTCAATCTAAAAGTTTTCATTTTGAAGTTATTTTAAGTAATTTCCACCACTAAATGGCCAATGACTGGGACATTTATTTTACTGGAAACTCATTCCACCCCGCATTATCTTTAAAAAAACTACACTTTTCACATGTCTCGCAAGTTAATCAAATCTCATTTTTCTCAACATGTTCACGGTATCAACTCAAGAAATATCCTTTAGCCGTCGATATAGTTTTCCCCCCTATAGTCCAGCGTCTCTGGGGAATACAGCAGCTCTCCCGAAAGAATCGCGAGCTTTTTACGAGCCTCTGTCGCGTATATAGATCAATCATTCCCGGGGCAGCTCGCGTGCAAAAAGAGAGAGAACGCGGGAGGGGTCGAGCTCAGTAACAGTGCTTTTGCATCAGCTACGACGCGCGATCCGTCTTGCGCGAGCGGAGGAGTGAACTGCGCCTCCATAAACAACAGCTTGCTACGTCCTTCTATATACAGTGCATTTGCTAAGAGTCTCTTTTCTTTTCTTCCATGCGTTTATAATGTTTTAAATCTTTTTACTCTTTTTAGCCCTGTGGATATATGAAATTGGTTGTTCTTTTGCTCTTTTACAGATAATACATCTGATAAGTGTTTTATATACATTTTTTTATGAAGTAAGATGCAAAAAAAGCAATGGGAATCATACGTATGCCTGAAATAATAGTTTTATCAAAATCTTTAGATGTAATAGGGGAAGTAAGGGTATTGTGGACACCCATCACAATTATTAAAAATATATTGAATACTGTGGCACTCAAAGGTTAACTAATAGTTTTGATAGAAAGTATAGGCAATTAGTGAATTTATCTTTGGCTATAAAATATTAACATATATAATATGTAATTGGAAATAAACATTTATTTCAGAATACCTTTTGCGGGTAATATGGACACATTGTTAAGGATAATATGGCTACCACTTATTATTTGAAATTTTGACTTTTTTACTCGAAAATAAAAAGTTATTCATTACGCTTATGGTATTCAATAATTAAATAATAAATAATAACAAACCTTATAGTAATAAATTTCAACGTGTATCTAATTTCAGCGTAAAACGATGGCTCTTTTGTGAAGTTAGATGATTGACTCGCAGAGCGGCCCCATACAAATGCAATGTAATGTAAAGTAATTATAAAAAATATTTGCGATCATAAAAATAATATACACACAAAATTAACTTCAAGTAGGATACTTTATCTTTTTTTTAGCAACCATTTCAAATCAATAAAAATTTCTCTTTATGGCTATCGTGAACTTATTATGAAATTGAATGCTAAAGGTCTGAAAATTTACCGAATTTTTTAAACTTCTATCGTTTTAGTGGTACTTTATTTATAATATATAATTTTTTCAAGATGATTACTTTTTTAATTTTTTTAATAATCCAGGTTCTCATATTCCCTACAGTGTCCATAATAGCCCGGCTTCCCCTACACGGAAATGAATTGTACGTAATAGGTACGTAAAAATGAGCAGATAACATGTTTGCTTTAATGGATTTCTTAAATCCACCACGTGATACATTGATAACGTATTAGAAAATATGCGAATAAGGGAATAAAGAATATTATTTTTTATACTATTATATATTTAAGAGTAGTCGTTATTTGCCAAAAAATGTATTAACAAATGTTGGATAAATAATACTTTATAAAATCAAGTTAATACTATAGTAGTACATTAGTATAGTATCAATACTAATAAAAGCAAATTATATATACATAATAGTCTTTTATTCAGTTACGCTTCTACAATTGTATAGTTTTTTAAGTGTTTATTATTTTTTGAACAGTCTTAATTGAAACATTGCAATTGTTTTAAGAATAATTAATTGCAAAACATTGTTACCGTTGCCCAAGTTTAAGACACTTTTGACAATTGAACAAGCGATCTTGAATGTAAGCGATTGCTTTATTAACATATTCCAATATTTACTCTGACCCGAATATCATCTAATTTTCGTAAATGAAATTATAAACTTCCAACACGAAAACGTAAATAATATTGATTTGCTATACGCTATAGACCAAACAACCCATCCATAATGGAGGGAATTCAATATTTAAATAGCTGGCATACAATACCGTTAAGTGGCTTGACTAGCCAATAATGGCGTTATTCCAACACTAATTACAAAACCAAACACCTGTATATTTCACAATAAATGTGAAATATATATTACAAAAGCTTAGATTTAGAAAATGGGATCATAAATAAAAAAATTAATTATTTGACTGCACTGCGTCATTAAACAAGTGGCAAAAAAATTGATCAAATTTTTTACAACTTGGTGTATCTAGATCTAGATTTAAAAAGAAGAAAATAAAAACTTATGAAAATTATAAAATTCTAATTCCATCTCAGTCGTGCAATCCACTTTCTAGTCTACAAAACCCATTTATCCTTTCAGATATACACAAAAAGATTCTGAATTGTCAAAAATATATATAACAAAAGAGTGCTTTTAAATCGGCCCAGAGTAGAACGTGAACCACAATTTTTGTCGAAAGAAAAAAAGCTCCATCTAACACACGATCCTGAAAATAAAGTAGCAAATTTAGCATAATCCCATCGAGAAGAAGCACTCGGCTAAAGCGCATAATAAAAGAAAAGTCGAAGATTGATTAACGAGCGAGCGGCGAGTCACGCGCGCACACCATTTTCTCGTCCTAGATGGGTGAGAGGAGGAGGCAGAGGGTGGAAGGGTGGGAGGGTTGGCGCATCTCAAGAAAAATGGCGACGACTACACTCTCTCGACTGGAGAGCTCACGGCTGAGCGAGTCGTGCAGCGATCGGAAAGTACGGGCTCGAGTACAAATTGTCTCGAGGGGAGAGAGAGAGAGACTTAGAGCGAGTGGAGCGATGGAACTGGGAGTCAATCCACTTCTTGCCCTTTCAGTCCCTCCTGAGGACGAGACCAGCGACTTATATAGCCCCGTGTACCCGAGTGGGCGCCGACGTTTTTAGCCTCGATTCGAAATATTTTTCAAATACGTGGCACGACTTTCCTTCCATTTTCGGACTCCTGTTTACGGTTATTCATCCAAAAAGCAAAGACCTAACCTATTCAAGAAACTTTTCCTGATATACATACATATATATATATATATATATATTATTGTATTTTTCAAAGAACTTATTCCAATTTATATTAATATAAATCATATTTCATATAGTATAAAGCTGAGTTTTTGAAAACAAGCTTTACAGTTAATATCGAATTTTAATCTTTATCAGAAAAGCAATGAAAAAAAGTACTAATAAAAGCTGATCCCTTATACCAACATAAAACCATTGATTCCAACACTTACACTTGTTACTTATATGACTTCAAGGCTAGTAATAAAAATTGCCCTTCGAAAGCTTCAAACTAAGGAAAAGTGAATGTGAACGATTGGTGACGCGTGGCACGGCTCTAAAGTAAAAAAGGGGACAGATCAGGAAAAGGAAGATAGATACGCTAAGCGCGTCCGACCCTCGGCTGTAGCCAAGTGCCCGATGGAAGACGGAATTCTCGGCGATTTACCAAGTCGACGGATTAAATGGCGGGGATAATGCGGATAATGACGTCGCTGATTGTGTGACACTGGCGGATATTAATGACGGGGTCCGGAAAAATTGAGGGCAAACATTCGTCCATGCGACTCTCGTCTCTAATGAAGTTAAGTAAAGCTTTCCAAGCTTATAGCGAGCAGTTATATATGGGCTTCATACCAGCCAATCTCACGGTCGATATTAAATCCTCGAATCCGGATGAGTTTAGGTTGATAAAGTGGAGAGATAATACATTATACTTTTAGAGGAACATTCATGGTCTTGAGAATCCCCTGCAAAAAAAAAATAAGCCTGGCATAAGTCCAACGGCAAAACTCTACTTGCAGCCTAATCAAAATCTGGTAACACAAATGGCTGCAGTGCCAAATTTTTACACGAAATTGAGAAAAATTGTAATACTCTAATATCGTTCATCAATATAACACTTATGCTTACATTTGAAAATTCAAATCGGCTAAAACGCTACTTTAAACTCTAATACATTTTAGCATTTAGATTAGTTTGACGAATAATAGATACTAAATTTTGTGACAGCCAGACTTGGTTTTCATTGTTAAACCTTGTACAGAAATGTATCAATCGATGTACCAAAGGCTAGTTATGTTTACACTAGATGGAACGAATAGTATAAGAATTTTGAATGTTTATTATTACAGAGAAAGTTGTAAATTATCGCAGCTATGCGAGGGAAATTGAAATTGCGTACATGACAATAAACTATAGCGATTCGCTCGGCCTCGTTCATTGGCAGTACGAGAGAGCTGCAGCAGTAGCAGCGCGGGGCTTCTTTGGATCTCTCTTTCGAGCCGAGGCGAATTTACAATCTATTTAAAAGGCCTTTCCAATCTGACCAACTTACTCTCGCGGGAATACACAACGACCCACCTCAACCTCTCCAGCGCAGCAGCGTCGCCGATTTGTATCGTCGCCGAGAAACTTTTTGTACCGTTAGATTGAATGGCACTGGTGGCGCGGGCGTTTCGCTGCTTCGAGGGACTCTTTTTCGTATGTGCAGCACTACTATATATACACTAAGCGAAGCATGTCTATTCCTGCCATTTTCCTACCGTGCGATTTTAAAAATTTTCGTCCTGCGCTCCCACAAGTTAAAGAGCCGCGCTGAGTCGGAAGAATTTCAAATTAATTAAGGGGAGAAAAAATATTAATCGTTATTGCGATAAGTCCAATGCTTCGTATGATGTATCGGCCTCCTCATAATCCAATTTCCCCGCGTGCTCACGTAGACGCGCGCATACATGCAGAGAAATGGTGGGAATGTATACGACGCTAAACTTCCGCCGGAGCTGCTGCTGCTGCTGCTGTTGCTGCGGCTAAAATATACGAGGATACCCTCTTATTATATTGCGCTTTATCACGCGAACCATCGCGTTTTATTCCGCATCTTGTTCCCGTTTACTTATGTTTCCGCCGCTGCCCCTTTCCAGTTGCATTATATGACTTCATTCTAACCCCTATTAATACGCACGAGTAGCTGCTTTTTTTTTTGTTTCGACGAATTACGACCGCCGCGCGTTCCGTTTCTTTTTATGGCCGCTCTTGGTTCAATGCTTCGCAACACTCTTTAATTTCTATTAAAATGTGTATTAATTTATTACGTATAATCTATATAACATATCATGACAGAATTATAGACTTATACAATATGTTGATCTGATTTTTCACACAGAATTACTGTATATTTAGAATTGGTACTTAACCATTGCCTATTATCATTTTTATTAATTTGTTAAAATATACATTCAAATATTTAGCGATTTTTGTTCGCCCGTCTCAAGTGGCCCTATAACGAATATTTAAGTATTGTAATTTAGTATAATACGTATTAAAACTATTTTCAAATGAAAATTGAAATAAAAAGCGTTAGAAATAAGTCAAACCAATGGTCGAACTAATAATTTTAATATTATGTATAAAAATGAACTTGCAAATACATTTTTCAATAAAATATGAAATCTAAAAAACTAAATGTATTACCCTAGTTTGGATTGAAAATACTTTTTTCCTGTCATACGAAAAGCTGGATATTTTTGAAAAACTGCTTCCAAATACGTGAACATCGCTTTAAAAGCTGAATCACGGCTTGAAAGTCAAGAATCGTCAGGTTCTTTCGACGATCACGTAATACACGTTCTCCCCATCACCCCCAACCTGTCCCCCATAACTTGGTTTTTTTGCTCGCTCCGCGTCAACTGCGACGCGTCGTCGTCGTGCGATTCGTGCCTCCGTTACGTGCGGCCCGTCATATACGCGAACATAACTCGGACCCAACGGCGTTGTCCGCATCTTCGTCGCCTCGTAAAACAGGCGCGACGCTCCGGCTCAATCTCTCTGCCTGTCCCTCCTCCTTCTCCGAGACATTGTTAAGATAACGCCTTTTAAGATCACAGATATTTTTTGGATTCCGATATACTTTACAGATTATAAGTGTAATGGAATTACATACTTAATAAAGGTAATAATAGTAATAGTACTTTAAATCGTACGTTGTTATGAATTAATTATAACGGGGAAACTTGTTTAATAAAAGTCAAGAATAGATGTAGTAAATCGATAAGCATCACTATGAATGTTACATACGTTGCGTCAGAAATATAGACTTTTTGTCTTATTTGTATCAAGTTTAGAAAATAGATATGATTAGATTTAGAAAAATGTTAAAAGTTGGATATAATACTGTTCTAACATCGCCGCAGATAATAACTTTAATTCAACTTGTGCACAAATTCGTCCCTCCTAAATTCAGATAAACGAATCATCACGAAGATTTGAAACGATGGCGTGGATTCTTTTATTAATTAATAAATCCCAAGTGTTATGCGGAGCTAAGATTCGTATCGATAATAATTAGTTTAATTTAGTATTTTATTTAATATCTTGATAGTTATAAATTTTTTTTTTTGAGAAATCTATCATTACACTGATAATATATTAAAGTTAAAATAATGCAATTCTCATAGGTATTCTTGATGTACGCAGCTGAAAGAAATGCACTTGATATAGAAACATTCAAGATGTAGGTATAATCTATGACGAAACATTTTCACATTGTTTAAGACGGCACATAAGTAAAAAGTCAACACGAAGCAATTTAGCAAGAGAAAATAAATATTGTAAAACATGATCCTTTTAACTGTGAAGTATAGTGAAAGAAGAGAAGAACTGCAGCAGCCCCCAAGTCTCCCGAGTCGCTATCGAGTTGACAGTTTCCGAGCAGTGGCGCAGCTTCCCACCTTTAAAAGCGCTTCGCTCGCAAGAGTGAGAGAGAGAGAGAGAGAGGGGGGGGGGAGAGTCACGCGAGGCCTCTTAGGAATGCAAAGTACACGTGAGAGCTGGCGGCTCCGCAAGGATACGCGAGCGTATGACGAGGAGTCGTTAAGGGCGCGACGACGACGACGAGGCCGACGAGGACGACGAAGACGACTACGTCGCGCGCGAAGCATGCGGAATCAGCCCTGGCTTAAGCGCGAGTTAAATATTAATCGCGCCCGTACGCCTGTGTTTGAGCGAGAAGCCAAAGAGAAAATTGAAGAGCCGTTGACGGCATTTGCTCCTGCCCCTGCCTCTCTCTCTCTCTCTCTCTCTCTCTCTCTCTCTCTCTCTCTCTCTCTCATCTTGCCTATATGCGTTTCCATCCTTTTTTTTTAGCTTATGCCGGAGCAACTCTATTATGGAGACTGCACGACTTTTATATATCTTTATAAGAAAATGCTGCAGCGATGTGCAATCTGTTTTCAATATCAGTTTCTTCAAGTAAATTATAGTTGATCTAACTTTGATTTGCATGTGCAGTGTAGGTGTAATACGAATACAAATGTACATATATTACTTATTAGGTAAAGGCTCGAAAACAAGTAAGGTTATGATATAAAACACTACATTTAAAATAGGTTTAGAATTAACTTTCTTTTTCAGCAACAAAGTGTTAATGAATTATATTATTGTACAAAAGAAAAAATGCGCAAGCAAAACATCTACGTGAAACATATTAAACAAAAATTAACCTAAGGAAAATACATATAAATTTTTACAACAGAGAGTCACGTGAAATTTCACTCAACAGCTCACTTGGCCACGCATATAATTCTAAAAAAAAGTGCGCGCACTGTATAACCCGATTCATTAAAATAAAAGCTGGGTTATTCCGCCAAAAGGTAATAAAACATTTTTAAAAAATCGTTTACGAAGCCGCGCACCACGCGCCATAATGTTTTCCGCAAATTTAACGAGTTTGTGATTTACAGCGTCCGAAATTCGTCAGGCGGCGAATCCTCGCCAATTTCATCCGTAGTCCATCGTAAAAGCTTACGCGAGCACGAGCGCGCGCGTGATTTATACGTCGTGCGGGCGTTTTTTGCCTTGTACAACAAGCGCGTACTACAGAAAATTCATTTATCCCTGAGCGCGACACAATCGCAATCGAATTCTCGATAAACTAATTTAACGATAGGGCCGCCTGTATAAATACAGCAATTTTTAACGCTCCATTTTGACGCTCCTCAATAACCCCCCTCTAAAATTCAATAAGCCACTACTCTCGCGTAGCGCAATGAAACTTTGATATGCATCGCTCGGACCCATAAATTATTCAAAGTCAGAGAAAACTAACTCAGACCTGTCGATTCCCCCGCCCAAGTGAAATCCGAGTGTAGCGCAATTCTTTCGACAAGGGTATACGTGCAGCACTGGAAAAAATCTTCTCGGGATAGCGCAAAATAAACGAGCAATGATCTACGTCTTTTTATACTCCCTAGTCGTGCAGATTCAATCTAGATTGGCAGCGAGAAACGCGGCGGCGGAACCGAAGAAAATAATCAGGGGAGGAGCGTTTAACGAAACGAGAGCCGAGGTAAGGAGAGTAAGACTCGCCTCTTGCCCCCCGCTACCTTATACCGAGTTTTAACGCGCGGGACTTTCATTTCGCTCTCTCTCTCTCTCTCTCTCTCTCTGTCTCTCTCTCTCTCTCTGCTTATATAAAACGAGCTCCGCGCTGACTCTCCCTCTCTTTCCTTTTTTCGTCCCTTTTTTACATCTCCTCCTTTCATTCCCTTTTCATCGTTGTGTCCTCTCTTCCTCCTCCTCCACTCTCTCTCTCTCTCTCTCTCGCTCACACACACATACTCGCTCAAGCGTTTTCCTTTTTAAACTCGACGCTTTCCTTAGACTTTCTGTCTAAGCGAGAGTCTTTATTATTCGTGTACCCCCTCTCTCTCTCTCTCTCTCTCTCTCTCTCTCTCTCTACCTCTCTCTCTCTCTACCTCTATCTTTCTCTCACGTTTACGTCTTCATTTCAAATCTTGAATTCTTATTTTACAGTTTTCTTTGCGCTACGATTACTTCATTTTACTGGGGTCTCACTTATGATAGCGTCGTTCTTTTTTTTTCTTTGCTGATTATATTTCTTTATCCGCATCTTATACCAGCTACGAGATATGAGACCAATAAAATGTTTAAGCAACGCTACATATCTACTTTAAATTTATTATTGAATTAAATGATCGACATGTATATCATAAATATACAATAAAACGTGTGTATTTATAAAAATTATGTATAATACGATATTGCATAAAGATGATTCGAGTTGAAATGAAAATGGAAAATCGTTTACCTAAAATAAGAAAATTTATAGCATGTATAGACAATTAAAAATGTATTAACATCGTGGCCTTGTCGCAATGTATAGTGAATATGATTTTCCGATGACTCGAAAGCTTCACAGCATAAAGCGGCATAATACAAACCGATTCATAATTGATTTTCCACTTTTCTAGCGTCAATATTCCATTACGTGAACTACAGAACCGAAACAGTAATTATCTCAGTTAAGTATCCTCGGAACGAAATGAAGCATCATGTATGCATAATCACAAAGCTGTTCGCTCCGCGAAAGAACGGTATATATATACAGCGGATGAAAAGCGCGCGATATCTCTTTATCAAAGTCATCGTCATTGACATAGGCTTTATCAATTCCGCGCGTTAGAGGGGATAAGCTCGGCGGATCGCGGGATCGGGCGAGCTGGGCATACTCGCTCGACTGCGAGAGCTTTGGATATATAGACGTCGGCAAAAGTGCCATGACGGAGAATTAAGGGGAGGAGGGAAGAGTCAGCCACTCGAGGGTGCGCGCCACTCCATTAACGCCCCGGCGCGAAAACTCGGAGAAAAGGTGTCGAGAGTGTGGAGCAACGACATTTTCATAAATCGAGTCGACGGAAAACGCGCGCGCCTCTCTTGTTCGTAGGTACACTAGACGATGAGGGGCTCATATTCGCAGTCCCCGCGGCGAAGCTTCCGCGCCACTTATGCGGATCCAGCGAATTTTTGCGCTTGCTTTACTCCTCACCTGCGCTCACGAGATTACCTTCGCTTATATACGCTTTTTTCTCGCGCGATTAAAATTTTCTTTTGAGAAATTGAGCTTCAACTCTCTATTATCTAGGCTTTGGCAAATGACTTTTGTACGCCATTTTATACTTATTTATCAATTTTTCATGCAAGCGCTTATAAGCAAGAAAATAGTTTTCGTATCTTTATTGTCTGACTTTCCATATAACAATGCAAGGGGGTCACGTTAAATTTCAAGTCTATATTAGAAAGAAGGGTAAGTAATCTTAATAGACACAGAAAATGTCTTGCACACATCAAGATCAAAACTAATTGTAACGCTTGCATCGTACTCATAAATATAAATATACCATGCTGTTGTCGGGGGGGGGGGGCGGGGGGAGAAA
>UELV01100591.1:6149-22078 GCA_900490015.1 Megastigmus stigmatizans
GAGAGAGAGAGAGAGAGAGAGAGAGAGATCCGGCTCGTTTACTTCCGGTACACAGTGACTCAGCCCTGACTCATATAATATGTGCGATCGATTCCTTCGTATATTCGTGACTTTATCGAGCGACTTTATACGAAAAATTCAGCCGCGTGTATATATATATATATATATTTTATTCGAGTATCCGAGAGATGCTAAATCGAGATCGAAATGGTCTATAGATAGCATGTGTTATAGAGGACGGAATGTCCGTTCTAAATTTAGCTCGTGTATAGGAACGCTGACACACGCTTCTATAATATTATTAAGGAGAAATTGTGCGATGTTTTGTCAGGGCGCGTTGATCGGAGGCCTGTCCGGCCTTGCATTTATGGGCTGGATTAGCTTGTCGGCCGAGGCTGCCATCGCCAGTGGGAAAATTCGGTAAATATATTATACAGCTTTTATTTGTTTTTAATTGTGAATTAGTGTATATATGTATATAGATGAGAGATGATGGTTTTTTGTTTCTTCGTGCAGGTTCGATGAGAAGCCGGTGAGCACAGAGGGATGCACTTACCTGTTCCAACAGTCGGAGAACTTGCTGCTGATGCTTCCCCCGGAAACTCTACTCAATGATCCCGAAGAAGGGTGAGATGAATTTTATGATGCCATTATTGGGATTTTATAAATAAGATTTTGTTGATTGACGTTATAGAACTACTATAAAAATATACATTTATCGAAAAAAGAATATTTCATCCCCGATAAAAAAGGTCAATTTCCTTTTGCAACAAAAAAAAGCTCGCGACTATACATATTTCTGATGATAAGATTAATAGTTCGCGAATAAAGCAGTAATGGAACACATCGTTAATTCTTCATTAAACTAATCAACTAAATTAATGAGGAAGCGGGATGATCGGAATAGCTGCTATATACGCACTGAAAAATTCATACCGCATCAGGAAAATAACGTATATATACTAATTGTTTTTTCTCCTTTGTCGCCACGACCTACGCAGCGAGCCATGGGCGGTTTATCGACTGAGCTACCTGTGGTACACGGTAGCGGGTACATTGGTGACGATGAGCGTCGGCCTAGTCGTCAGTCTCATTTCCTCCGAGAACATAGACAAGCTCGATCCCGGCCTCATGGCGCCCTTCCTTCGCAAATACCTCGTCAATCAAACTCCTCAGTTACAACAAGTCGAGGTATACGTCATGTATCGACGATCCTTTTAATATTTAACAGCTGTGCTGTGTGTGTATTGATGATATATATACCGAATTGTTTTACAGGTGACGAGATCTAAAGCTGCCGACGGATCGGTAGACGAGGTTCATCGTGAGACTTCGTCGTTATAACAGGATCTATTATTCGAATCTTGTCGTATAGTTTGTAAAGTGGATGCGGCTGAGGGATGAGAAATTGTTGCTGTTTTTATTACAATGGGATGATTGTTTTATACACATATGTGATGTATAGGGTAGAAGAGAGAAATAGAGAGTTGGCGATACGTTTAACTAAGTAAAATTAGATTTATTAGGCTAACGGTAGATTTTTTTTTAGACATATACATTTGTATTTGAACTTGTTAATGCACAATTCATTATACGGTAAATATTAAAAATATATAGTTTATATTTCTATTAAACAGATTTTTGTTTGTGTGCTTAATGAGGTTATACGATATGTTTTATTTTTTTTTTCATTATATATAATATCTTTGCACAAGTGTAATATCATTTATTGCAATTGACAGTTTTTTTTTTCCATTTTCCATAGTATGATATGTACGTGGTGTTTATATATATACATACATACATATATAAATGTCACGACGGTATTATGTTACACATGTAAAAAATATTGCTCTGTTATTATTAAATATAATTATGAAAGGCACGTATTTCCATTGCTGTTCCATCAATTGATTCTAGTTTCTTTTTCTTTTTATATATCTTTAATACAACATACATTACAATATTGTCCCAAAAACATTCCTTTCTACAGTCAGTCGTAACTTTTTTTTTCTTCTTCTTCGAGATATGCATATACTTAATACTGCACCTTTTTTATGCACATGCATTGAATTTTTTTTCACGAGAATCCTGTACCAAATCAACATGTTAACGCCTCTCTGTAATACTTACACGTATAATATGTATATATATATGTTTTCTAAATATTATTATTCAAAATAGATTTGTATCTTTTCAAAATTCGTACGGGCTCATTTGTGTATACAGTGCGTAAAAAGGAGATAAAAGTTAGTGTAGAAAATATCAGAGCTACCATGTTGATTTAGCAGAAAATCTCTCATATATCTATATATAGGTAATTGTTGGTTTATACACATACTGCAGTGGCTTATCGACTATTGGAAAAGGTATACACTTCTTTTTTCCACGTAAGACAATAACTACGTAAAAACTTTCGTTTTTCTTTTTGAACACACATAATTAAAGGATAAAAATCGCTAAGACGATTAAGATAAAAAAGAAAGAAAAACTTAAGATTCTCTATTTACAAGAATACTCGTAATATATACCCGTTGTAGTTGTAACTTTTTGCCCCCCATTCATGTTGGTCCACTCCACAATTATGACGATACAACTCTTTCGTATCTTAAGTACATTATAATTAGACTCGGCTATTACAAGTCAATTTGTTTTGCGTGCGACGATCGATTATACCAAAGAATATACACGAATTGGAATACCAAAATATTACGAATTGGAATTTGTCATAATTTCGTGTCAATATATATTTAGATGCGTACTGGAAAAGTTTTCTAGCGCACTAAGGCGGCCTCAATGGATCAACATGTAGCACGCGGGATGAAATTTGCTCAGCTGTCGCCAGGGTCTGAGCAGACGCTCGATTATTCGCAGGAGCAGAATTATCCGTCACCGAGCGCTCGCCCGACTTACGATTTTCACGAGCACGTACAGGCTGAAGAGCTGAGTGATTCGACGTATCCAGTAGAGTCTGCAAGTCGATTAAGATAAGCGACGATCAAATGATTTAGTTTCTTTGGACAAAATGCCTTGTAATAAATGGAGGTGCGAATTATGTAGGAGTGGCAAAAATGTTTCCATGTGTTCAGCACACTCGCTTCGAGCCGATAAATTGGGCAGAATTTGATGATTAATTGGGATCGATGATTGCTCAACGATAAAGAGACTTATTGTTTACATCGAGGAAACATCGAGCTTATACGATGTGAATGATTAATGTGAGAAAATTCAGATTAATATAGGTTTTATTTTTTTTTGGAGCTATTTGCGGTTTTAATATTAAAAGATTTGTATATTGAGAAAGGAATGCAAACAAACAAACAAGGTGGAATCGCATATAAATAATTGTTAAAAATATTTTTACAAGCTCCAAGAATAAATCCTGACGATTTAACAAGAAAAAAAAGAAAGACGAAATTTTGAAAAACAAGTTTTGACCTCGCGCTCGTTACTTTTAATACTACTGACGGTTGTATAGAAAAAGAAAGGCGTACTCACTTGAAGAGTTTACTCCTGGCCTTGCCCAGTGTATCAGGACTGTCCTTAAGCACGTACTTCCTGATCCCCAGGACGTATTGGCGCACATAAGTCTCCCAGTCGAGATTCGTGATGTCGACGTTGTAACGGGGCGTCGCGCCGTCCACCACCGAGCTCTTGATGCACTTTATCAGCTCCTTCATGTTCTCCGCGTGGAAGTACCACTCGTTGACGGCGAAAAATTCACCAGACTTTGCGGCGCGCATCGTTCGTTTTGTCATCTTTATCATTCTGAAATTCGTCAATATACACACACACACACACATATATATATATACCTATATATAAGCGATTATTTTTGTATATACACGTGACTTTTTCCTTATTGACCCGCTTGTCGTTGTTGTTGTGGGCTTCGGTTTTGAGTCGTAGGCTTAAATATAGCTCGCACGATTAGTGTTTGTTTATAGGGAGGTAAGAACGAGGAAAGTCGTTTTATCGTTTCGGCAGGTTTAAATTTTTTTTTTGCAACATATAGGAAAAGAAGAAAAAGAAAAAGAAAACAACAGATTATTCATTTCGTCACACCGCGATAAACATTGCATAATTTCGCACTTCTGCTGTTATCATCGTATATCCGTTCCCCTCACGTGATCAGTCGTGTCACACGTGTTGTATTCTATACAATTGACAATGACGATAAGGTAAGTATAATAAGAGCGTTGCTTACTTTGGCTTGCTGCCGCGAAAGCGCAGAATCAGATCGATGACGAATGCCGGGAAGAAGTGTAGAATCGCTACGGCGATCTTGTGTAGGAATTGGCTGGAGCGATAGGTGACGTGGGGATACCACATCACGTACTTCGTGGGCGACTCTATCGCGTATTTGCGCGTCATAGCGCCGATCTCTCCCCATCTGTATTATTTCACGTATCGATAAAAAAAGAAAAGCGTTAGTTATCGATGAGGATTGAATTTTGTGATTTTGTTTTCTCTGTATAATTATGTACTTGACGGGATTGAAGCTGCCGCTGGTGCAATTGTAGACTCTGAGGGCGCAGGTGTCGTTGTTCGTGAATCGCTGGGGTCGACTGGTCGTTATGTGCCAGGCGGTGCAGATGAGGGTGTCGACCACATAATCGACGGGCACCACGTCAACGATACACTGGGGCTGACACACGATGCTCCTTATGGTGCCTCGTCCGATTTCCATCAGTATCCCTGCGTCCAAACGTATATACACAATCTCGAGTTTCACTCCACTTCTATACATATATATCGCGAGTGTATATAACTTGTGGATGTAGGTGTATAAAACGTACCGGTGATGCCGCAGACGTTGTCGACCCAGCCGGGGTAAGGCTCCTGGAAGGCGGCGCAAACGATGCTCGGTCTGACTATAGCGACGGCCGGTAGGCCAACTCCCTTGGTCAGTATCACCTGCTCGGCCAGGCCCTTCGTCAATGTGTACGTGTTCGGATGCTTGCCCATCAGTTTCTTCTCCAGTATCGCCATCGTCTCGTCGTCCAGATTCTCACACATGTCCATCACCGTTTGTGGCTTCACCTTCGTGCTTCGGGTGGGATCATCGTTAATAACATACAAAGCGAACCGAAAGCTTGAATTTGGGAGTGGAGTAAAAGATATACCTGTAGACCATCTCCTGGATATCCCTAAGATCGGCATTACTGTAGGCGGTACTGACGTGTATGAGACAGACGAGATTGGCCATGCCCTTGCATAGGTCGATGATGCGATCGGTGCCCCGTGTGTTGAGATTCACTGCCGTCTTGATGGGCTCGTCGAATCGGACCGTCGCGGCGCTGTGAAAGACTATGTTGACCCGTTGCATCAGCATCGTACGATCCTCGAGACTGAGTCCGAGCTCCGGCATACCCACGTCCCCCTTCACAGGGATCAGTTTGCTCAAGGCGCTCGGATACTCCCGGCGCAATCTGTCGAACACCTAGGTTTCGGGAACAGTGTGTATGTGTTTATCAACAATTTTTTTTGTATGCACAACAAACAATTTTTTGTATACACTTTTATCAGAGGAAGAAATATATAATATTTAAAAATGGCTGACTTTCTGGAGAATCATCCGTATGTAGAGAAATAAAAATTTATGGAGCATCAAGTAGATTCTCGGAATAACGAATACCTCGTGTACGTCTATTCATTTGAGCTGAAAGGATCGTAACTTGAATATTGCCGGCGTGCATGATATCACGCGTGTATTTTATAAATAAACCTATTTATAGCCATGGCAGCTATACCGACTTCAAATTACTTCGGCTTATTTCTCCGTTGCTCGATAACCCCGTGGCATATAACTATTTAATATTTTTTTTTTATTAATTCAGTGCGGTCCTTGTACTGTTTGCACTTGGAATTTACGACTGTAATGCTCGCGTTATTATCCCTTAATACGAGATCTAGAGTGAATTAGGTTCTATCGTCTTTAATTTTGAATTGATGAATAAACATTCGTTAGTTACTTATAATGTCACTGTTTTAATGCTTAATCGATAAATAACGATTAGACGATCGCTTAAAATATTCTCAAGATGATCAAAGAGGAAATTAGGCTAACAATGAATAAAAAAAGGCTAATGATTATGTATAAAAAATAAAGTAATCGAGAAATGGGCTTGAAAAAAAGTTATGAAGTGAAAAAAAAAAACTGACGGAAAGTTAACGAATTTGCCGACTTATTTATGTTTCCATAGAGAGAAAGTTCATAAACGATTACTCATTGAGATATAATGGAAGGAGCTGACGTAAGTACACACCGACATCGAGTTAGTAGGGATATAAACAAATCGATTTAGCTACCCACACGTGCAGATGAAGTCTAAACAGGACTTCTCTTCCAAGCCGAGGAAGTAGAAAATAGTCGGGTCCGGTCAGACGCGTTATGTATTTAACGACGTATATCAGCCCAAACGTAATTGACAACTATAATTTCTATGCGTTGTGAATATTGCATTTACTTTTTTTTTGTGGAAAATGCTAAAACCCGTTTTTCACAAGATATTCTCGAATCAATTAAAAATTAATAAGTATGATATATTAATGGTGAATCAGCTAATGTTATACGTGTATCTTTTGTGCTCAACGTTCTAAACAGGCGCGATTGTGTGAAACAGAAGAGATACAGCTTTGAATAGCACGTAAATTCGAAAAACTTCTTTTTTTTTATTTACCATAAATAATTCTTTTATGAATAATAAATGTATACCGAGGTCGCAGTACAACGAACTCACTTAACGATTTTATATTTTATATAGTTCATGGAAACTCTAGGCGTCGTAGAAGTAATCCGCGTGCGTTTTTTTTTATTTTATTTTTAAATCGGAAATGCTGGGATTTGTATACTGTGTGTTTTCATGCAGTTTACTGGAACTTGAATCAAACGCGAGAGAAATTAAGAGAAAGTCACACGAGGATTATTAATTCTTATGAGACACTTTCTATAATTTGTTTCGTGGAAACTACATCGATATGAATAATTACAAATATCAATTTAATGATTTTATCTACGTATGCGTATGTGTAGTCTAATTAAAATTCTTCGGTATAAATATAACAAGATTTGATATATGTATATATATGAAGTCCAATTAAAATTCATTCAAAATGAAAATTGTATTTACCATACTTCGAGACTAAATGTCTCCGTCTCGTTTTAGCCATCCGTCAAAAGTTTGCCCAAGTTTTAACCAAATTACCGTCGGAGGAAATTTTTCACCGCATTCGTTAATATTTCAAATCGTGTGTAATGGCGTCTATCGCGATGTTTATCGAAGATCTGCTAAGCTAATTAGACGTGTTCAATAAAATGCTATGGACTACTTAATTATTCGATACGCTTGAGGTGACGTTAATTACCCTAGTAAAAGTATCGTACAATTATTCGAATATTTAACGAGATATTCAGGATAGGTGACGCATATGAATGTAAAATAACCGATTATGATAATAAAGAAGTTATTCATAAAGACTCTGTTTAAATTCCTGCATACAGATTACGTAAGCCTGCAATAACTGTATATTCATTCAACTTCTTTATCAGAAAACATTTGCAGTTCGATGTCGTTAAAAGTCGCTAAAAAAAAAAAGAAAAGAAAACCATTTGGTCAACAGAGAACTCATATATATATATGTACTAACGGGATTCTCAAGGAGCTCGGTGAACCTCTGCTCCATAGCGCGTCCCCTCTTGGGCCTGATGAGAACGAAGATCGATGTGAGTCTGGTGCAGGATCTCAGAAGTTTCTCGAGCAGTGCCTTGCCGAGGAAGCCGGTCGCCCCAGTCACCAGGATTATGGCATCGGCGTAAAAGGCCTCAACCGCTGAACATGAACTGGGTATGGTAGGTCTACTCGCCGGCTCGCCCTTGCCCAAAACCTCGATCTTTGCCGTCTCATCCGCGACACAACGCTGCTGCTGCTGTTGCTGTTGTTTCTGCTGATGCTGTTGCTTCTCCGTCTGCATGGTCTCGCACGTCTGAGCGCTCGTCGTGCCCATGATCCTGCCTATGTGCCACCTCGTCCTGACCTGTTGTATCCCATGTATCATTGAGTCAAACACTGACATCGAATGCGAGGGGCCTTATCACTTAAGTATAGATACTCAAAGAGTGGAGAATTCGAAATGTGTGTCCAAAGTGCACGCGCAACGTCGGTGCACGGAATGCGTTAGACGGAGAGCGAAAGAGTTTCGACTGTGTATAACACGCTTGACGAACGACTCGTGACCCCACTCCCGTGCACCCTACAGTAGAGTTTTCGACGCTAGCCCATTAGGACAGCAAGTGATTTATTTTTATTTGAATTATTTTTTATATTTTAATCGTTTTATTTATATATATATATATATACATATAGCTTTTATATTCTATATGATATCGTAATCAAATATGTATAGTAAATAGCCAAGTTTATAGATTTTGGAGTTTCACCTTGCCAAACTATTGTTCTTGCAAAATTAATAAACAAATTGAATGTAAAATCATATCTTAGGAATTTTATCATGGTTAAATGTACTATGGAGTTTCGATACAGTTCATCATGAATTTCATAATAGATTTGTACTTTACTTTGCAAAAATATATATTGATATTGGAAAATTAGTAAACAAATTTAATTTAAAATTATATCTTGAGTATTTTAACATGCTAAAATGTACTTGGCAGTTTCGATACTATCAAGTACATATGCGTTTCGAATCGAATGCGTAACGCGTATGAGGTTCTTGCCGAGGGAAGGACTATTCGGAAACGACTGTGGAAATAGATTTTTGTCGGTGCGACAAGCAATTATTGTCCTTATATATATACACAGAGATCTAATGAAGCTATTTTGTTTCAATGCATGACGCGTGTTTATGTATTCTTTATTTTAAAGCCGATCTGAAATAGGAACGAGGATCCTATAGTTGAAACGCGTGGAATTCATAAAACAAGTTTGTTTCCTTGACTGCGTTTCCTTCGCGAATTTCAATGTTTGCCAATTCTGTATAGAATACATGCTTTACACACTGAGCAAAAAAATGTCTTGCATTAAATGAAAAATCATTTAATGTTAATGAATGTGGAATGAATGAATTTGAATATGGCGAATTGAATATTTATTTACTGTTAATGAATATTTCACTTGTACGGGTGACTTCTATCAAATGCGCCGCGTCTTAATAGTTAAGAACTTAATAGTTAAGAAACGTACGTTAATAGTTAAGTATTAGAGCTTAATGACAAACGTATTCGTATTTAATATAAGTGATATTTATTAATCGTACTGTAAATGAACCGTTCATTTAATACAAGACATCTTTTTTCTCAGTGCATATAGTTCTCGTGTCGAGCGAGACTCGTTTTTCAAATAAACTATTAAAATTATATGATCATTAATTTTTCTGTAAATCAACTTATGACTTTTCATATTTATTCATTACATTATTCTATAGCTATAAATTTGTATTCTTTTTATAAAAAGTTAAATAAATGCTTTGAAAGAGTAATACAAAAATAATTCTTGCATAATATTACAGTTGTTTTTTTAAAAAAGAAAGTTTAAACTACAGCTTATCAATTAATTATCTACGCAAATAATGTTGAATTCTTTTAAAGTAATTTAGTCGAGTGTACAGAAAATCTTTAATATTTACACAATTCGGTATTCACACTATATATGAAATTCGCGCAAAAAGAAACTCGGCTATACCGTATAGAAAAGCGTCGGCGCGTTCTTAAAAGTGTTTAATGACGCCGATAAATCACGAGAAACAAACTATTGGGTAAACTTATGAAAATTTTGCTGCATTTCACGCGGCGGTGCATGCACTTGTCTATCTCTTTCTCTCTCTTTAACCTGTTGAAGCCTTCGCCGCCAGTAACTTTGTAATTGTAGTCTCGCGTGCAATTTCCTGAGTTTTTACGAAAAAAAAAAGAAAAACGTAGCCGGGGCCGCGCCGCACAATTTGCACAAGTAAGCCGATTGTTGAATCACCGCAGTTTTTTGCCCCATGTTGTAATACAGTAATAATAAATGTTGCGTGTCACGATTCGTTGTCTATATGCATTAGGCCTCATAGTATGGCAATGGACGGATTCCGATTAATCCGAGTTGCGATAATAAATAATAATTAGGTTATTGCTAAATTCTCACGTTTGATTTTGAGAGAAATATAATTATATTATCTTTTGTAAATTGCATTTAACTTTTGATTGCACGGCGAATATTAGTTGCAAAATCAATGACACTTGATAATTGTAACATTAGCGTGCTCTATATTATTGTTGTTGAGAAATGGTCAAGTTGACGTTAAGAATGAGAAAGAGTACTTAATCGATATATAACCTCGATGTTGCAAATGTAACAACAAATTAGCAATAAAGCTCCATTACTTTTATGTAATTATAGAGATGGATATACATAGTAATTTCCGTCATAACCCACTTTCGATGACCCTCTGTCCGACATAATTTATTACATAAAAATGAGTAGCGTAATAAAATGCATAGACATCATTGGGTAGTGAAAAAAAGAAGAATACGCGCTGAAAATATGGTTAACTTTTAAATATTAATATAGCTTAAAAATTATATGTTTCGATAACTTCCACAAATGTCATTTGCTGGAATACACATGTCAACATTAACTATACAAGGTACGCTAAAGGTTGTATTGATTGCAGTTCATTATCTAAATATGCAAACACATGTTTTTCAATGCTACGTTAAATGCCTCTGGAGGCATAATAAGTTAAACAAATCATAACTTCAATGTGGGTGTAAATATTTTTCTTAATGGATTGTAATATTTGCTTAAAATTAATTGTGCATAATATATAAGAAATGCATATGTCGTTGGGATTTCATATATAATATGAAGTAAGGAACTCGTAGCGTTCAATTGGTTAGCGATAAACAAGCAATATCTTTTATTAATCCTCCTCCAATGCCAAATCACATTTACTCAACTTGTATTATCCTACAACTTTACTCTTTCTGCACACTTTAAATTTGTTTTTCTCATAGCGAGGCAACCATATGAAAACGGTTACCTGCGCAAGTGCAATCGAGTGCATATCGCATAATACAGATTTCCTTCACGGCATATCTAACATAGCCTTCCACTTAGTCCTCGCATTATCAAAACTTTATTTCCATTCCGTATAAGACACGAAATACTATGGAATATTTCCATGAGGAATCATGCAAAAATATTCGCGAGCCGGAGAATAAAAGGCACAATAAACAGCGGACATTTGCTTCGCGCGAATTTTCCATGTTGCGCCACTCCATTTCAATACAATCGAAAGAGAAAAGTGCAGCAGCCCAGGGAATATTAGACTTTGAAATTTTTCTTTATGCGCATCGCTATGGGGTTTCTCTGTATATTTGAATTACGATCATCGGGGGACGTGTCGTTGCTATGTTTCGCGAAAAGAAAAATATACAGTTTGGCGGTGCGACTTTCTCGACTAATCGCCAAAGTACCGGTTGTCTTGATAGATTTCGTGAATGATTTCGCGTTTCTAAAAAATGCGAAAGACATTGTTACAGCTTTGAAGTGTGGTTAATATTAAAAACGACCTAAATATATATATTTTCTTTAGATTAAAAGGATTACAAAGCATTTTCTACATTTGTTTTTCTCATTCTCATTAAGATAATAATCAATTCTAGCTTTACCGATAATTATCCCAAAACCGGCACTTCGCGATCAGAAGCATTTTATATAGAAAGAAGCAAACGTAAGCTTTTTAACACGCGTTAACAATGGATTCATCAGCGACGAATGTCTGGTCTAGCAACACCTGCCATACACACACACGCACAGACACCCACACATATATACCTGTGTATATGTATAGGCTATATATTATACCCTCTGTCCCAACAAAGAAATCCATTTCCTCGCCATCGCGAATCAAAATCACTCGACACTTTAAACTTCACTCCAAACATCACTATATAATAAACGCAACTAAACTACTGATCGACGAACAAAAATAAAAGAAAAAAAGAAATACACTTGACACAAACATAGAGAGAGAGAGAGAGAGCGACCGACAATAGTAGAAACTCACCATTCGACGGTACACCTGTTACGAGGGGTTGTAACCAGGCGTCGATCCAGCACTGGGTTAATGCATATACGCGAGTGGTACAGTATATATATCGCGAAGCGAACGGGGTAGAAGAAAGGAAGAGAAGAGCGAGAGAGATAGAGAGTAAGGAGCGGTAAAAGGAACGGCAACGTAAAAAAACGGTACGGGCAAAAAAAAGAGAGGGCGATCTCTGGTGGCGCGGGTTCGCGCCTGACCCGCGGACTCCCGTTGACTCTCTCTCTCTAGCGCTCGCGGCTCTCTTGCGGCTCGCTCGCTCGGTTCGCTCGGACGCGCGACCTCGTTCACAATTACAAATAAATCGATACCTCCCACCCACCTCCTCCTCTCTCTCTCTCTCTCCTTCTTTTCCCCCAACGCAATATATCTTTGCTTGTACGTGTACTTACACACACACGTGATACTGGACATTAGGGTCTAAGTGTGGGTGTGTGTGTCGGGGGTATACGCACTGTATATACCCGAGACCTCTCTTCTTGACCGATTCTCTCTTCTCTCTATACACTTACGTCCCCCCCGACAACTTCAATTCGTCTTTAACTTGCGAACGCGATACGTGTGTGTATAAGTGTGATACTCTTGTATGTTTTCCTAATTTTCATCCGATCTAATGTACGGCTATAACTCGTTTAACTTAAGTATAATACCTTATGCTGGAATATATGCTCAATTGATTTTTAAGACAGATATCTGTTGCTCCATTTATTATACAAAACGAATAAATTCGCATCCTGTTTTTTTTTTTTTTTAATTTTTGCTATAGGACGTTATTTTTGAAAGGAATCCCTTTTTATTAAGAGAAGAATATAGAAACGTACATGGAACGTCTCCACGTATGGGTGCGTGAGTGTCTGTGTATGTGTATGCGCGCGTCGGCAGGTGTGCGTGGGCGTACGGACAAGTGGGTGGTGTTAGGGTCGAGCGCGAGTCTCTATATCCCCTCGAAACTACGTATACCATATATAGACTCCTCCGCATCAGATCATATATACGAGAAATTGTATAGAATGTCGAAATGGTGGGATTATTCGTATTTGATGCGACGGAAGAGGTTCGAGTCGCATGTCATCAGATGGCGACAGCGATAGGGGGGATGCGTCCCCAAACGTATATAAGTTGTACACACACACACAACCGATTCCTTAAGTGCTTTCTTTGTACAACGATATTTATCGCTCTCACTCGCACCTTAAACACGCGAACTTTTCTATTTGCATAACTCCCGTGCTTGTCCGCGGTTTGATTATGCGGAGATCCGCGAGTTGTTTATACACGATGATGCGCAACAGCTGATGATGGGGAAATCGATGATCGCGTGCGCGCCGACACAGTTTCGATTTATGTATACTTACTGATGGCGAAGAGATTGACTCTCTGAGGCTCTCGTGCTGGGAAAAAGTCCGCGCGATCAACGTCGTACGACGCTTAGATATTGGGACTGGATAATTTTCACGTGCTCTCCCGCCTCTGCTGTGCGCGCTACTGAAAATAATGAATTTTTTCCTGATTTATAGCTGTTCTTTTTTACTTTTTAATAGATTTTACATTCTAGTTATGTACTTTTATAAGAGTATAATTGTAGCATGAAAAGTCATTTTATCTCTATTGAAATTTAAAGTATAGTATGCCAAAGATTATTTCAAATTAGTTCTAATCATATACGGGTAAACTGTTTTTGTTAGCACAAGAAAAAGTAGCAGTCGGTATGCAGTTTGTTATATCGATTTTTCTCGAAAACCAATTAACTACTGCATTATTGTCATTTTATCTTTATTGAAATTTAAAGTATAGCATACCAAAGATTATTTCAAATTAGTTCTAATCATATACGGGTAAACTGTTTTTGTTAGCACAACAAAAAGTAACAGATGGTATGCAGTTCGTTATACCGATTTTTCTCGAAAACCAATTAACTACTGCATTATTGTTATATTTGAAACAGGAGTTATCTATCATTGTCCAATGTGTACTTTTAAAACGCGTTCTGAAAGTTTACAGAAAAAAAAGTATCATCGAATATCGAAACAGCATAATATAATCCCCCGAAAAATCGTCGCGTCATCGATCAGATAGAAACAGTTCAATCAACTTTTTCGCTGCAAATTCTTTGTTCATATACATCCACTGTACAAGTGTCCAACTTTTGATCAGCGAACCAATCACTCACGCCCAGTCATTCTAATTAAGTATATCCCAGTCTAAATTCATTATATCCACCAGCAGCTGCAATCCACCACAAGTGCACACTTACTTTACAATCGCCAATTCATCAGGATCAGCTCTCCTATATCCCCCAGGAATCACAGGTACATCGATAAACGAGGCGGGCAAATAGCCAAGAGACCGCGACACTACGAATACGGTAAGGCGCGAACGGCACGAGAACTTGTATCCCGATGCTGCTGCTGGCGTAGACTGCAGGTCTCGAGTTGGTGCTGCTGGTCCTGCACTTGCCGATCGCACGCAAGGAATCGTCGAAAGGGGTATTATGCAACGTATGGAGGTCGACGCTGCTCTCGAGACACCCGGAAGCACTTTCTTCTCATCGATGCGTTGCTGCACTGCGCTGCTGCTGCTGTTTCTGCTGTTTCTGCTGCTGTTGCTGCTGCATGTGCAAGGTGAGAGTAGTCGCGCCGGATAAAAGTGAGAGTAGTGCAACGCCGCCGGATACAGTGTGTCTGTGTGTGTGTGTGTGTGTGCTGGATGCGAATACTGGCCCACTATAGCTCGGCACAATATTTTGTGAAAAAGATCGACCACGCGAACGCTTGATGTTTCTTTCTTTATCTATATCTGCCCTCCTCGATAGTATATAGGTGAGGTGCAGCGGTCGTTTGGTCTACGTTGCTTTCTGCATTGGGCAACGGATTGTGTATATAGCAAACGTAAATAGCTGCTTTCATTCCAACGTTTTAGCGAGAAATATTCACATAGGTTTTTTTTTGCTTCCTCCAAAAAGGAAGTTTTGTGATGGTACAAAAAAGAGTTTTGAGATAACATTATAGAAGTAGGTTTTGGACATCCAGGAGTCGATATATGTTATTTTAAAAACATGTTTGTGCGTGTGTGTGTGTGCATGTCACGATCGATATCTTCGGAACTATTGCACCGATTATGATGAAATTTAGTTCAAAAGTTTTGTTTCTTTTTAAGGATGAAGCGAAAGAAAGATTTACAACAGTAAAAATCATATATTTTTTTCAATTTCTATTTTTGAAAATTGGGATTTTCAATTTTTATTACTCAAATCTACATTTTAATGTTATAATTGATGATAAATCAGATAGATTTTTTTATTATTCTTTAACCTTGAACAACTGTTATTTACAAAAAATAACAATTTCTATGTAAATTCATATTTTTTAAATAAAATAAGATATATCAATAAAATTTTGGCCAGTTGTTTATTGTGATAAGATCTCAATTCATTTTAAGTCATTTTATTGAATAGTTTTCAAGGAAACAAGCATATTTAGTAAAAAAAAATTGGTTTTCGTTCGTATTCAATAATTTGAGTAAAAATCGTTTTATAGTTATGAAAACTTGTACAAAGCTTGATTTTAACTATCTCTTGGGCAAATTCTTGTATAGGGAAAATCGAATTATCTGTTCAGAAAATATTTCAGTTTTAGAGTTTTATTGAAATTTTTGAAACCGTGATAAAACAATTTCTTTGCAATCGATTTACTTTAAATTTGGTGGGCAAATAGTCTTAGTTATAGAGAATATTTCTGTGAATTTTTATTAACATTTGTTGATAAAGTTTTAAAATAATTTTTTTTTATTATTAATCTGCCTTTTTTGCAATCACGATAACT
>UELV01100600.1:0-10539 GCA_900490015.1 Megastigmus stigmatizans
GTGATATTACTTTTAAGGTTCGAGACATATGTTAAGACTGATTTTTGAGACTGATCAAGTTATTATGCCTGTGATATCATGGAAAGATTGAATGCAATTTTATTATAAGACTGATAAAGCGTATTATTGTAAAAGTTTAATATTTTAAATGTATTGTTATATTCGATTATATCATTTTTGTATACATATACAAATAAAAGAATATCTCTCTCTCTCTCTCTCTCTCTCTCTCTCTCTCTATCTCTATTTCTATCTCTATCTCTATCTCTATCTGTGTACCATGATGGTTGTTGCCGTTATTATTCCTTTGCGTCGAGCTGTATGCGAACATAGTTCTTGCTGGTTCCTTCTTTTTTCATGTATCTCGGTTGTTTGCAAATGTAACTATATAGGGGATTGTGAGCTTTTTGAAATTACGGGGGTCGAGGGGCTGCGAAACTTGCTTTTTGGGATGGGAATTCCGGATTTCTGAGTCTAATTGAGATGAGTGGGAATTTCGGGTAATTAGTCTATTTTCCGAAATTCAATTTTCGAAAGAGCGAATAATGGCTAGGAAAAGTTTTGAGTGCCGGGACATGCTTGAGCTCGAAAATAGTTAATTTTGAAATTACGAACTTTTAATGAATGAACGAGTATATAAATGCTCGCATAATTAGGTCAGAACATCAGATTTTTTTTCTGCCTAGCGGCCCGAAAGTACCACTTTCCCGGCCGAGGCCGGCTTGAGACAGTGGTAATTTCGGCCTCGCTTGGCAGAAAAATAGTATACACACCATGGGAAGTAAAAAAGAATGCCTTAGATCGCATATTTGTCACCCGAACTGAAGGCGAATTTACATGCGATCTGAGACCATTCTTACTTTTCCTGCCTAGGTGTGTAATATACTATTTTTTTTTACACAAATTTAAATACTCATTTGTAATTTAATTATAATTAAACCTTATCGTTATTTTACCAATTGCGAATCACTAATTTTACATTGTGCTACTCCACTGCATGTACCTGCAGATATTCACGACAACCCACATTACATATTCCAGAATAATCTCTGACCGTTTTGCGGGAGGACTGCAGGACAGACCGGAAGCTGTAAAGCCGGCGATTAAAATAAACAAGCTTTTTATTACGAAAATTGAAGTAACCAATTTGTCACTCAAACAATCCCGTTATATGTATACCTCGAACCTTCTCGCACATATACCGCAACACACTGCGTACATCCTCCGTACGAAGGAACGAACGACTCTTCGGCCGAGAGACCGCAATTTCAATTAAAAAGGCAAAGAAAAACGCAGAGCCTAATAACGACGGTATACCCACATTAGATACCTCCCCTCCCCTCCTCCTACCCCCATCAAAATAGCACCGCATAAAAATTTTGCGCTGCACAACAATTCGCCCGCCTATTAGTCTATACCAGACTAGACGCAGACCTCTAATAGACCCGCCAACTAACGAGCCTCGCAGTAACTCGAAATAAAAAGAAATCTTATTAATCCACCGCGGAGACCCGCATATCTCGTACACTAATGTAACGCAATGAAACGAATGGAACGCTCATGCATAACTAACGGCTGCTCCAGTTCTGTTATACACTTTGTAATAGACGTAAGATACGCGTAGTATATAAACAATCGGACTAACCGTCGTCTTGTATTTTTCTTCTGTTGTAGCCGAAAGAACTCCATCGTTCTCAGGACCCAGCTATCCGTTCGAGTTCACACCATCATAGGTAAGCGATATAAAAACTATATATATATATACACGAATGCAACTTTGTGTTTTATACATATCTATATATATCGGCTAGGTGCATCGTGAGGGCGAAGGGGGGGGGGGGCATGCATTTTGTGTGCAAATGAATTTCGCCGTATGGAGGATGGGAAAAGGTGTGGGTTGCATTGTGTTTTGTATGAAAGGGGGACAAGTGTGAGGCCAACGAGACTCTCGACTTTATAATGGCCTTTTTAGTTTTCGTCAGGCGCGCAGAGAGAGAGACGCTCCGCGCGAGTTGATGGAATGTGTTTCTAAACTAAGCTAATTTAGCTTTTAATGGGGGATTTTTCCTTCTTTCTTTCTTGTGCGCGGATATGGGATGACGAGGCATTGGGTATATAATATACGACATCGGTAGATTTAATGCTTTCTCGCGCGTGTGAGAGACTATGGATGTCGCTTTGTTACGCGCAATTAGTCCGGTGAGCTTTCGCGTGAGTTTGTTGGTGCTTGAGGAACTTGTATGCTGCCATTGTGGTGCGCATCTCATTTTTTTAGGTTGGATTTGTCAAGTGGGACTCCATAAGACTGTCAATCGATTGTTAAAAGTTACGGAACTTGATGAATAATTTTCGAAACCATAATGAATCTCGTAAATATCATGGTTCCATCGAATACATGGTATAAGACATTTGTATAAATTTCGGAAAGGATTACATGTACCATTTTTATACAAAATTTATTTCGTCTTATCACTATGAGCACGATGAGTCCGTAACATGGCACGAGATCCCATACAAGCAAGTTAATTAACCAAAATAATAATAATAATAATAACGCTCCGATTTCGCCCGTTCCACAATGCTGCATTCATCCCATTCATTTCTAGGCCCGATACATCGCAAAATATCCTCCAATTCGCTAAACTCTATAACATCTCCGAACTAATTATGCTCCACGTACATTTCTCCTTCACAACCCAATTTCACATCTTCACTGTCTCGATCGGCCGCGTTCACGCACGGATACGCATTAAGGTGCACAACTATTTTATCAGCTGTTTCCGGCAATTTCGCGCCACCGCTACATATTGCGTCTAGCATGTACTCTCTCACACACACACACACACGCACACTCACGCACGTGGATACGCGATAGGAGCGCCGGCACGAATTTACAGCTCCACGGACACATTGGATGCGTTCGGGGACATTATATAGTGACGCTCCCGCAGGGTATTCGTATGTGTGTATATATGTACATGTATATGTACCACACGCTTCGATTAAGCCAGCACTGCACGATACCGGCTACGCTATGCCGTGCCCCACGTGTGCGGTGCTGCTGCTACTGCTGCTGACGGAGGAGCGATCGATCATGAGCGTGTTTGGCTTAGTTATATACTTCCAAGGATTTGCCTTTTGATGTTTGTATCGCATGACACTGGTTGTGACGGGTGTTAGGGTTGACCTGCGGGGAAGGATTATGTTGTGGCGATTTGATTTTCACCAAAGTATTCTGCCAACAGGTGCATGGAGGAAATGATTTAAAGTAGTTCGATTGGATGTTGAATTGACACATTGCATTTATTACTCTGCCAGTTTAAAAAACATCATATTTTTGTTTCATATTAACCTTCCTACGCTAGGTTAATTATTTAGTCCCTAATACGAGAATTGAGAAATAGAATATTAAACCTTATGCGTGGTTTTAATCGGTGCTGTATAGCTTGGATGCATCTTAAATCTTTGGTTATACGCGATTACTTAATTATAATTTAATGGGAAATAACTTTGTTTACACCCCTATTGTTCACGCGGTTTTCGTGTCGAGACTTTGGGAAGTGTTTCGCTGGTTTACTTGTGTACCGACTAGAGATTCCTACAATTGAAATCGGGCCCCACGTAAACTAAGCTAATTAGTTTCGCACTAGCGTAATTAAGTAATATTTCATAAATAAACATTATCAAAGAAAAAAATTTATAATTATTATGAACAATTATTATGTACGGTGTCGTCATTCTCTCAGTGCCAACAAATTAATTGCACTCTCATAAATATTTATGAAAAAAATAAAATAAAATTATTTCAAAACATTGACGCCCATTAAGAATACGCGCAGAATTTGTCGTTGATTTCGCAACCGACACAGTTAAAACTTCACTCGTGATATCAGTGTCAAAAGATTTTTCTCGCGTCGTACATCAGGAACCAACGAGCGCACGTCTCTCGCGGCGAAACCCCAAAGATATGCGGCGCTGCGCAAACAAAGCGCTAGAGAGAAATAAAGAGCGGCAAAGAGAGATAAGCTAGAGAGAGAGACAGAGAGAGAGAGAGACAGAGAGAGAGAGAGAGAGAGAGAGAGAGAGAGAGAGAGAAATGGGGTAAAAGATCGTAGAGCATTACGGGTTCCGTTGTCTTGGACTATGGGGCCTCGGCGCGCTTATGTAAGGCCCTCGACGCGATTCTAATCGTGCCGCGATTAACCAGTGTCGAATGCTTTTCTCTCTCTCTCTCCTTTTCTTTCTCTCCAGCACGGCGAGTCGATCGCATGTGCCGTTTAGATCGGCGCGCACAGTATATTCCATTGTTTTTCAGCTGTCCGAGCCGCCGCTGCTGCTGCCCAATGTTTCCATTACCCGTGCATTTTTACGTTGAATTTTCATGCGGAAAAGAGAGGGAAAGAGAAGCGATTGGAAGTCGGTTCGTAGCGGTTCGATCGGACTGGATTATACTAAGTACTTTGTACTGGCCGCTTTGTGATGTTTTTTTGTGTATAGCCGAGAGAAAAGTACAATGAAATTTATGATGGGTACGATTTTTTTAGGGGACGGTATACCCACGCGAGGGTTAGTTTATTCTATGCAACAGAATAACTGTTATATTAAAAATGTATAAATCAATTCAATATCTTACCATGCATACGTACGCATTGCATCGTATTTACATCGTAACATCGATTAAAAACCAATTTCTTCGCATCAACCTAATAAATACAACCGCACAGTCAAAACCATCAGCATTTCCGTCCTCGCGTCTCCACACCGCAGTAAGAGTCTTAACGAAATAGCCTCACAATGGTGAATCGCACAATGAAGTCGTACGTCACAATGGCCGAAGCTTCCATTCAAACTGGGGAAAAAGCATCTCTCTCTCACTCTCTCTCTGCCTCTCTCTCTCTCTCTCTCTCTCTCTCTCTCTCTCTCACCGATCTCGCAGCGCGCCGGTAATTCAACGTGAATATATCATCTCTTGCGAAGCATCAATTGCGCCCAAAGTATATACGAGTATATATATATATATATATATATATATATCCCAGTCTCTCGTAGCTGCGTTTCTTTCATTCGCGATCGTATAATACACTTCGTTTTGCCCCGCGCGAATGCAAAAGTCCAGTGTATAGGAGACTTTCCACACAAGGTTCGCTCTTTATTCCAGACGCTCTACTCGCCTTAAAGCTGCTCCAGGTACTTGTGATTCCTGGGTCGCTCGATGTGTATAAAGGAACTGGCTCTGGGGGTTCGCGTACAGCGCTTATCCCGATAAACGTAAGTTTACGTTGGGTACGCTCGGTGCTTGCAGTCGCCGTGAAAAATGATAATTTAATTCTAGTGACCGCGTGCACGATGATAACTGTATTATTGTCGTTTTGATACTGCTATTTAGCTGTTTCGAACTCTTTTATAGTATCTTCGTTATTCGCGTACTTTTGAATTAATCATTGGCGTGTTCCGAAACAGAAAAGACAATGAAAATTTATATCATGCATGCTTCCTGGCCAAATTGACACATCCCCGATTATGTCGACTTCAAAATACAATATATAACGATTCATCGATCGCCAGGTATTTGTCCACCACGGCAGGCCCTGCAGCGTTTAAAATTCAAATACCACCAGTGTCACGTTCTACATATATTTCACTTAACGACCATTAGTTTTGACATCGTGCGTATGCATACCGAGTGCACTTGCCACGTGCACGTCTAAACGCTTTATTCGCTTATAAAACCGCGCGTGCCAGGAGCTCGAAAAGACAACACAAAACGGTATCGGCCACGAGAGCTCACGAATGAAATTCCCGCTAATTGACTTGCTGTGCGGATGCGGTAGTCAGCCAGTCCAGCCACCGCGAGAGAAATGTCGCGCCGCGCGCGCAACGGACCGACTTTGACGTGTCTCGTCCGACAAAGAAATGGACTCGCGTGTATCACCGGTGGCTTAATGGCGTGTGATTAATTGCGTTACTGCTGCGCTCCGGTGAATTGCTTTATTTCTCGCCCGGGGGCATTCCGTCGTTCAGCTATCTGATTTTCAAATGATTTTCGACTTTAAAATTGTTTGATTGAAATCATAAATTTTAAACGTTGCATGATTCGATTGATAAGAGTATTTTAATGTAAACCTACGTATATAAAAATTTTAAAATTTACAAAAGTGTAACGATCAGAAGTAACTAACCTGCAATTTTAAAATATTAAACGTATAAGAAGAATAAAAAAAAAGGCTATCATTCGATTTGGAGTGGCGAACTTGAATAAAATGGCACCAATATATCACACGCTCGTGCTAAAATCTCATGGAAAGCAAATACAAAAAGCCAGTACTTTTTAGCACAAGTCACACGCGCTAAACGCGCTTACCTAACAATTCGCGGCACTAAAAAGCCGTCGACAAGCGTCTTTGACGAGCGATTGAATCATGCACACACACACATCCTGCCTCGCTCGTATCCTGCAACCCCCGAAAGGGAGAAAAACCGCCTATAGGCAAAATTACGACATTCCGCGTAAAATAATATACACCTCGCAAAATATATATATACACAAAATCGTCCCCCCCCCCTACGCGCGCGCCGTAAATTTATATATTCCGCCAGCGGAAAAGTGCGCTGCTGCAGCCTTAAGAGGAAAGACGCGGAGAAAAGCTCATAAATTCGCTGTTGAAGCATAAAAGCGGACTCCCGGTATATGGATCGGAGGACTCTAGTTGCACGCGACAGAATACGTGCCCCATTTGCGCGCAGTAAAGGGGCGCACTTGAGGGCCACGACTATGTTCCTTTTTTTTTTCTTTCTTTTTGATTGGTTGCTTCTTGTATACAGGTCCGTGACATTCACGGCACGGGATTCGCCGCAGACGCACTCTTTTACGCCCTTGTCTCTCACGCCTGTATCGAAGGCTTCTTCGCGCGACGTCGGTGAAGTAGGAAGTGTTGGCTCTCGTGTATTCCTTATACCGGGATTCGATGCCGGAGGAGGGGCGGCAGGAGGTGTGGGGACGAGCAGAACCGTTAAAATATGTAAAACGGCTTGGGTGCCTCTTACATCTCTCTCTCTCTCTCTCTCTCTCTCTCTCTCTCTCTCTCTCTCTCTTGCTTCCTCGATACTTTTTTGCAATGACCCTCTGTGTATAGTTTTCTTCCGATTTTCTTAGGTGGACTCCACAATGCGAAGAGTTGATTTTATGCTTATTCAGTAGAAGTTCGATTATTCAATTTTCACCTACAGCAGCATTAAATTTTCCTACATCCCAATAATGTGAACGGTACCGAGATTATAAAATTCATATGAAATATATAAATTGAATCTGTCATAGGTTTTGAATTATGTAAGAAATAGGAGTTTTTAAATTGATCAAGAATCAGTTTGTGGCTTTTCAAATAATAAGAATACATCTTCTCCAGTGACATTCATTTCGCAGCACAGCAATAACTAATTTCAAAACCCGCTCAGCAATTAATTAATCATTGCTAATCAACGTCATATAGGTCAAATCCAGTACACGCACTCAGCACTTGACGCTTAACCTCAGCACCGCGGTCAAAAATCATCGTTTTAATAGCCGCAGCCAAGAGGTCCAGACAATCCTCACTCCATCGCGCAACCGCAAATTAACAAGCTACAAATTCTTCAATTTCTCAGAGAGAGAGAGAGAGAGAGAGAGAGGGAAGACAGTGTGAAAGCTCCCTGCGCGCATCCTTCGACCCTTTTTCTCTCTCACAGGCGCACGCCTCGATACTTTTTATTTCCAGCTCACGCCGGCGCGTCCTTATTTGCTCGATCATCTCCTCTCTCTCTCTCTCTCTCTCTCTCTCTCTCTCTTCCTATCTTTCTCATGTGTATATCTCTCCCTCTGTATATATGTGTATGTATATATGTACAGGTGGCTGTGCACGCGCGAGACCGATTAAAGCGCGGCCTTATTCCTCGGGCAGTTTCGCGTTCCTCTTCCTCTTCTTCTTTTTCGTCTCTTCTTTTTAAATTCTCTTGTGCACGCTCCTTTCCCTCGTGCGTGTGTGAGCATGTGTCTGCAGCACTGCTTTCGCGTGTGGCGTGTATATACACGTGTATAGCCGATATATTTCGGGGCTGGCTGCCGCTTAATTGCGGATTACGACCAATTAAGAGGCGAACCCCGCCAAAAAGTCTTAAACTGGCCTCCTCCCGAGATCATTAGCACGCGAGGTACATACATGGCCCGGTGATTAAAAATTATTTAGGATTTAACGGTTTTTCGGGGGGGAACTCCGTGTACGTTTTTTTTTCCATTTCGGTCGCCTGCGATACGAGGCGAAAAGGAGGTGTGTGTATATTCGTTGCGGATTATTGGAATCGCGTTTCGGGCGAATTGTGATGTAAAGAGATTAATCAGGATGGTGTGCAAAAAAATTTATTGGACGAAAAATGATTTACGTCAGGGAAGTATTTTTTCCAGGGGATTGCAGTTTTGCGCGGAAATTTGTGTATAGCGGTTTTCGAAATCGGGTTTCGGTTCTCTAAGTATTTTCTTTTTGATCAAATTAACGTCAGAATTGAGTTGACCTAAATTTGATAAAAAAAAATTTATCTAACTTATCATACATATTTTGGAGTAAATGTAAATATTGAAAAATGTAGGAATCAAAATTCTTATCGAAATTCAATTGTCAACCGACTATCAGTTTCTTCGTTGAGTATGAGTTTGCAAACCAGAAAAATCGTGTAAGCACATGAAATCCGATCGTCGGGAATTCTCATCTGTTTCAGTCATCTACTCGCTTTATAATCTTGAGTTTACAATATGCGCCTGATAAAACCAAAGTCCCTGACGTATCAAAACTGTTTTTTTCCTTTTCCCTAAAAGAAACGCCCATTTCGCATCGCGCTAGACTAAACACTTCTCATTTCTAACAGTAATGCGTGTATACGGCGTATATAAACATTGACAAGAGCACTTTTGAACTCTTGGATTAACTTCGGATAAAAGCTGTACAAATAATGCGTATATAGTTTGTTTGGGTAAAAATGTTTTAAATTCCGCAGTGGGATTTATTCTGAAAATGACTAAAAAAGCGGATTCTAATACTGGTTTCTATTAACATATCGTTAAAAGGAAAATATTTTTAAAAGTGCTGTGTTGTTCGATACGCTTAATACATGTGAGTAGAAACGGAAGAATATGACAAGACAGTAATATTCGATCAATTTTTTGTTCTCTCGTTTCATATCCCATACTTATACGAAAACTAAAATCGGTACATTATATTTTCACACATAACAGCCATTTTCTAGAAAAAAAAAAATCGCTAAATATCAATGGGGTAAAGTAACGTGTAAATAATCTCTCCGCAAAAAGAGACGGGCCACCTGCGCAAAAAAGCTTAATCACCCGACGAACGAAAGAAGCCAAGTGCACGCATAAGCAAAAAAAAAAGAAGGGGACGAAAATCGATAATACCGCTCGCGGCCGGCTCGCGTCCACGATAAATTTCAATAACGGGAAAATCAAGTGTACAAAAGCCGCAGCTTCGGTGAACAAAAAAAAAGAAGCGAAAGAAAGGGAAGAAGAGGAAGCTGGAGGCCGCTGGCCGTTTTTGCCACGGGCGACTACACCATGTGTCCCTCTCGAGAATATCGCGTAACCGCATATTCGCGACTTCTTATATAGTGGCCGAGGGGGAGGGAGAAACGTGCTCGCATGATTTATAGCTCGTTCGCCTCGTCGTCGTCTGCATCTTTCTCTCTCTCTCTCTCTCTCTCTCTCTCTCTCTCTCTCTCTCTCTCTCTCTCTCTCGCTCTCTATAAAGAATCCAAAGAGCCCGTGTATAGGTATAGACTATGGCTGCCAGCCTCTCGACGACTATAAAGAGAGGAAAAGCTGCGTGTAAGTACCGGCGAGTTCTTAATCCTCGCGAGTGCGTTTGCGTATAGAAAGAGCGAAGGTATAAGACGCCCTGTCACTTGCATATATATGTAAGTGTCCCTTATGCAACTTTTTCTGTGAATGCTAAATCTGCTGTCGCGGCTTTGTCTCAGTTTGTACTACGGTAATATTGATAAATTGGCTATGTATAGAAGCTCCGTCCGCGTCGATATCTTCCGGAAAATTTTGCCATTCCATTTGCTGGGTGATGCTTTTAGAAATTTACCGGTATACGGGAGAGTTGAGTGTGTACGACGCCTCGTCTCGAGTGCACTTTCCTCGAGAGGTACAGCTAGCTGCTTTTGTTTGTTTGTCAAACAGTGGTTTACCGATTGGCTAGTGTTTTATGAAGACGCGGTTCTGTGTTTCTGTCGAAAATTTGATACTTTAACCCATTAACGACCAAGACCCCGAATTTTCAACATCTTTTTCAAGGCTTTTTTTCAACTAAAAGAAAGGTTTGAAAAAATTTGAAAAACATCATATCTGACGTATTTTGAG
This sequence comes from Megastigmus stigmatizans, assembly GCA_900490015.1. Taxonomy (NCBI): domain Eukaryota; kingdom Metazoa; phylum Arthropoda; class Insecta; order Hymenoptera; family Megastigmidae; genus Megastigmus; species Megastigmus stigmatizans. The sequence continues at coordinate 10,403 of UELV01100600.1, forward strand.
CTGTTCTTTCGAATGGTGATACCGATTTTTTGTTAAAATACTCCTGCAAAAAAATATGGCGTGTTTTTCACGAAAAAAAGTTAAAAAATTTGGAAATTTTCAACTTTATGAATTTTTTTCATAAGGAAAATGCAATG
>UELV01100607.1:0-10475 GCA_900490015.1 Megastigmus stigmatizans
TTGTCATTTGTGTAGCTCTAAGCGTAAGCGCGCGATAATTATATTTTTTATTTGTTCGAACCTTGTAACGAGCGGCCTGAGGACAATTCCGGGATTTCGAAAACACTTCGGGAACCGCGCATTCGATTCGTGGGAGGTTGGACCGGCTCTCAACAGCAAGCCAAGCGTGCACGGAGGGCCTGGGGTTCTCCGTGGCCGTTAAGCCCACCGCGTGCTCGGTGTCGGCGTTCGCGCCGATCCGAGGCCGTAGGACCCCGGCGGGAGATGCTCCCGATGGTGATGAGGGTCAACACGTGCACGGGGAGATAAGTCGACCCGGGGCCGTTGGCTACCGGCTAGCTGGCAGAGCAGGTCCCGCGACGATTTCATAAGGGTGAGAGGCGCCTCGCTGTCGACAGCGCTCGGATTGGTCGCGGCGCCGCTCGCGCCTTTTCAAGGCGCTCGGTTCGCCCTGGCTATAAAAGGGGACGCAACGCGGCGCGAGCGATTTTTATTATTCCTCGGCGGTGCCTCGCGAACTACGTCATCGGAATCGTCCTCGGGCTCGTCCGACTCTAGCTTTGTTAGTTACAATATAAAACAATATTTAAAAGTGTTCGGTCGCTCATAAATTTTCGACCTGCCTAATCCCGACCTGTGATTTACAGAAGTCCTGAATATTCTTCCTAAAAGTTTGGTTGATTATAGGCTTTTTTTTATAATGCGACCCTCGTGTACTTCTTACAATAACGAGTAGTTTCTAAAAAAAATATAATATATAATTATACACAATTACATATGTTCAAGCATGAAAAATAATCGCTGGTGTTTTCTTGCAGGGGCCAACATCGGATCGCCTCCTAAAGGTAACTATGTGCATCGAATATCATATCATCGCCTCAGTGCAACAAAAACCTATCTCAAATTTTTTGGGTAAAAACGTTCTGTCTCAACTTTTTTGCGTAAAAAAGTACTGTCTCGCGAATACGCCGTTTTGCTTTCGTGGACACACACACACATTAATTCGATAAATAAATACAATTATTGCATCAAAACTTATTTTCTATACCTGAACGCAATTTAAAAAAATGAGCAGTCTACGTGCTATATCAGTCGACTTATAGCTTCTTTTTCGAGTGCGTCGATGTGAAATATACTAAGTATTTTCAGTTTTGGACTTGAAGTACGTGACCGCTCTTCCAAGCTGTCGCTAGAAAGTTCAGTTTCATATTAAATATTCAGTTATTAAGCATCACTTTTTGACAGTTTTAACTCAATGTTCTAAATACTAAAAACTTATATTTCATTTCATAATTATATTCATTTACTTTACTTTTATGCAGATAAGAACAGTGTCTGGGATATAGTCCAGGTGCCTTGAACTTTTTCACGGTTCTAATTGTAATTGTGGTGTCTATTAATTCAGAGGCCATCCGTCATTTTTTGTCAGCTCTTTGATGAATGCGTTCAGTGTTTTTTTTTCCTATGATTAGTTTGTGTGCTCGCGATTCTTTTGTGTTGGCGAAAATGAAGCTCCGCGGTGCTTTTTAGGTCACCGATTGTCGATGAATAGCGTAAAAGTGCGTCGATAGAAACATGGGTCGAACTGTAAGCCTTAAAATCGGAAGGCATGGGATCGGTCGTTGCAGATTCGGTCTTTCCTGAGAGGTGTATCAGCTCTTGATATTCTCTGTTTGAGTTCCTCCTTTCTCTGGGCCTCTTGTTAAGGGCCAATTGGAGTAGCAGTTCTGTAGTCGAGTTCCAGATTGCTCCCAACAATTTTAAGGACCAACCATAGGCTTGATGTAGGTCGTATCCATGCTATAAAGTGACCATGACTGCCTTTACTTCCTTTACATCTTCCAATACTTAATTTTTATATCTTTATATTATTCTCTATGTTACCTATATTGTATTATTAGTTTCCACTTGTAAATATCTTGTCATGTACCTGTATCGGGAAGAATACAAATATGTCCCATTTGTACATATTTGTATATCTATATATAGCTTCGTAACCACTTTTTGAGCGTCGGATCCACTTTTTGTGCGTATTTGTATATCTATATATAGCGTCAGCCGAAAATTTTTTGTCAGCTCCGATGAATGCGTTCACTGTTTTTCTTCCTATGATTTGTTTGTGTGCTCGCGATTTTTTTGTGTTGGCGAAAATGAAGCTCCGCGGTGCTTTTTAGGTCACCGATTGTCGATGAATAGCGTAAAAGTGCGTCGAGAGAAACATGGGTCGAACTGTAGGCCTTACAATCGAGTTTTATTTACCAGTGCATGGTATAATAATTCTACAAGAGTAGTAATAGATTACAAAAGATACTGATGCGGAACATTAATACGTTGCTTCGCATGGTGAGTCAAAACTATAAAATGTATTATTTCTATCTAATCAAGGTGCTAATAGCTCTAAGAAAAGTACGTTTGAGTTTTGCAGTTTGTTTATTTCACGTTTCACGTATAATTTTTTTCTCTGTCTCCTTAAATCAACACATTTTTAAAGTTAATTCTTAACACAAGCGTTATTGCTTTTACATGCGGAAAAAGATCGAATTCATTACAAGCAGTAAGAAAAAAAATTATCTTCCTCGTAATAGAAGCCACTGAATGTTGAAGCAAAGTAAGGCAGCTTAGCAATACGTACAGGAGCATCAGCTACACTCTTCTTTACGAAGGCAACATCGGTGAAGAGACCAGTACAACGCGTCTGCTCCTCGGACGGCTATAGAGAGCATGCATCATTCAACGGTGTCGAATAATAATGCAAATAAAATTCCGCGAGTTGTGTAAGACAGAGAGAGAGAGAGAGAGAGAGAGGGGAGAGAGCGTGAGACGTATAGAGGCTGGGCAAGTGGCTGACCGTAATTTCGCACAGTTTAGTGCACCACAGGAAATGGAAATATAAGCGGCGAGAGGCGCGCGTCGACCATTACCACGGAATGGAGGATAAAGGCTCTCTATCACCTCGTCCCACGTATACAGCTTTAACGTTTGTTAAATTCTGACCGGCTCCGAAAGTCTTATGCTTTTATACGCGTCAAGATACTGCGTCGCGGTGTTTCGCTCTTTCTCCTTGCTATTCAATTATAGCGTTTTTATGGAAGAACGTTTGAAATGATATCCGCCTTTCTTAACCCTTTATTCATCCATAAACTGAAATGCGAATTATCGCTCGACTCGATTTCTTTCGGTGAATTTTCACCTCAAATTTCAGGTACTGGTTGCTGCACTCGTGTATTATCAATATTTAGGATAATTGAGTGATGGAAATGCAAAAAAAAAATATAATTTTTTTTTTTCACTCCGTGTCCAAACGAAATGCAAATAGAAGACTTTTATACCTCTCTGCGTGCCCATTCCCGAAATTAATTCCTCTAAAAAAAAAGGAAGGAGAAAGGAAAGAGAAAAGAGGATAGCCCGACGAGTGATACCGGCGGCTATTCTTCAAAAATAAAAAAATAAAGAGAAGGGTTAAGCGAAGCCTTTCAAAACTTGGGGAGGGGAGGGGGCTGGCCCAGGCCTCTAAATACACAAAAGTAAAAGCGCAATTTCCCTCAGTAATCGCATGAATCGCGTGCGTCCCTCAAGAACCGCAAGCTCGGAAGTCAGTTGAAATTATCGCTAACGGATGCTGAAGCGGGACAAAAAGAGAGCAAGAAAGCCAGAGAGAGAGAGAGAGAGAGAGAGAGCGAAACAAAAGTTGGTGGAGCTTTCGTCTCTCTCCCTTTCTCTTTCTCTTTCTACAAAAGTGCGCTCACCCATTTCTATACATACTCGCACACGAGGAGCAGCAGCAGCAGCAGCAGCAGCAGCGGCCGGAGTAAAGTGGTCACTCCGAAGAAGACCTTCCCATAAATTTCATCCATAGCCTCACCTCTCTCACTCCCCCCGTCCCCTACCCTCCCTCTTGTTTCTAGTTTCTCTTCTTTTTATGCAGCGCCTGGGAAAGGGTAAAAAGCCACGGCGGACAGATAAAAAAAAAACAAAAAAAACCATCCCGCTGGCGTTTACTCGCGTGAACTCGAGCACACGGAAAAGTGGATAGATACGTGGATGAAACTTAAATGAACGCTCTCTCGCTACGAGTTATGCCGTGGTTGGTGTTCTCACCGCGTATATGGTATAGCTAGGTAGCACACTGAATCATCTGTCTGCGGTGAGATGCTGCGTGGAAGAGGGAGAGATACGGGGGTATATATACGTGTACGTCGAGGGTGCGGTGCAGTTTAAATTTTTCTTTAAGCGGAAAATACGCGCTACAGCGATTGCTTCATGCATATTGTGGGTGTAAGTACTTGGAAGCGATGCAAGCTTGTTGAAGGTATAGGACTTCTTTGCTTGCTAGAAATAGGATCTGTATGCGTTCATTAATTTTATATGGATTAATTATTAGCTATCTGGACAAAATTCATCATTTATGCGTGTGAAGAAATTCCTTGGAAGTTGTCATGTATTCTACAAAGTTTATATATACTCTTGGCTGCCGTATAATATAATATATTAAAATTTTATAGTGTATAGTGGTAACTAATATTAAAGTAAAACCTATATGGGTGATTTTTCAAAACAGCGAATATTTAAAGCAATTTTTGTGAGCACCCTGGTATTTTTAAATGAATAATTTTATTAGATGAATAAATATTGAATTTTTATAATAATATTAAGTAAGAACGCAATATTTGTATACTTACAAGGGGAACCCAAGGAGTCAGGGAAACCGATTTTGATAAAACTTTACAGAGACATTCTTTGAAAATATCAGATACGTGTCTCGTATTTTAGTCAAATGGGCCCTGGGACCCGAGTTAATGCCCATTTAATCAAAATATATGAAAAACCATGGGTGTATTAAAACCTTTATTGTATATATATATATATATGTGTGTGCGTGTATTATATATGTATTATATTATTATATTACATATTATTATATATTTATATTCTATACATGTATGCTAATAACTTGTTTAAAATGCAAATGAAAGCTTATTATTTATACTTTTGATTTTTCATATATTAAATTAAATTTTAAATGGGCATTAACTCGGGTCCCAGGGCCCATTTGACTAAAATACGAGTCACGTATCTGATATTTTCAATCAAAGAATGTCTGTAAAGTTTTATCAAAATCGGTTTCCCGGACTCCTTGGGTTCCCCTTGTAAGTATACAAATATCGCGTTCTTACTTAATATTATTATAAAAATTCAATATTTATTCATCTAATAAAATTATTCATTTAATAATACCAGGGTGTTCACAAAAATTGCTTTAAATGTTCGCTGTTCTGGAGAATTACCCATATAATACTTAAAGAATGAACAAAAATAATAAAATAATGGAGCAAGATAGTACACGAGTACACAACAAGCATAAGGAATCAGCAGGAAAATTTTCTGGATGTGGAGAATTCTCCCGCCTTTCATCCAATAAAATTTCAGCAAGACTCGAGTCCATAGCCTCGCGCACCGTATACACAAAAAAAAACGAAAGAAGAAGAAACAGCAGGAGCGTATAGGACCTGGAGGAAGAAGGCAGAAGAAGAAGAAAAAGCAGTAGTAGCAGCAGTAGCAGAACACCGGCTTTCATCGACTTTTCGCGATGCCTCGGCTCTACCCCTCGTATTTTTACTTTTTAGTGGCTATAAAGATCCGCGCGCGTCTCTCCGCGCAACTTGTATATGAGGCCACTTTCATTCCCCTCCTCGACAAATGTATATATGTGTAGGTGTGCTATATACGCGTATATACATAATATATATGCAAGAAAGCGCGAATAAGAGAGAGAGAGAGAGAGAGAGAGAGAGAGAGAGAGAGAGAGAGAGAAGGGAAGAAAGAAACAGCATAGGCTTGTCGCGTCGACCCTCAACATTCGAGAGTTAATGCGTTGACATCTTGATGAAAGGGAGAAAGGGTAGACCTTCTCTCTCTCTCTCTCTCTCTCTCGCTCTGTTTCTCTTGAGCGTCGCGTATATACACAGCCCCGAGCAAAGAAAAGTTGCAGCCTGCGCTGCGCATCGTTAAGATCAGGACTTCCGTAGAAGCAGTTGCTTGTTACGTCGAGCGCTGCACTCACATATTAAGCATTTTTAACTTCAACTCGTAAAGAAGATTTGTTTATAAAATTTTTCTGTCTTTGAGTTTCTAGTGCTTAGACCAGCTTTAAAATTGTTACATTGTTATATCTTTAGTTTTTGCCCTTAGTGTCTCAGACCATTTCATTAAAAAAAGATATGCAGAAGTATAAAGTATTAAAATTTTATACAAACTTTCCGTAACTCAAGTGAATTTTTCATGGTAAGTTCAATTCAGAACTTTCACTTATTAATTATTAACTTTATTAATGAAAAAACTGATATTGTGCGGTGGGAGAATGGAAATTATATGTATTACAGATAATAATTAATCGTTTTAAAAAACTTTTAAATTCCATGTTTAATAATATATTATTAATTTCGATTGTCATTCGATATTACTAGGGACTTTTTAAGCGCCTCTTTCACTTTTGATTAATGATGAATCTTTTAAAAGTTCGCTATAGGATTAATTAGATTCCTTCTTGATAAAAGACGTTCCAAATGACATCTGATATATGGATAATAAATCATTTGACATAATTAATTTTCAATTACGTATACATAACATGTGTACTATACGTAGAGCTAAAATAACTGACTCATTATGCCTATTGTTTTTTCTATATACTTCAGTAGAGAAGTGACATCGTTAAACAAAATAAATTTGAGGAAGTGAGTGACAATCGATTGTCAATTTTTCAATTTTCGACAATTAATTTTTTCAAACTTCTGAATAAACAAGCTATCAAACACTAACCACTGTCTCATAATTTTCAATTCAATACATATCTAACTTTATTTTTCTCAATAAAACACAAGTCAATAAAACCCAAGTTTCGCAGTCGATTACCTCAACCTAAACCTAAATCCCACCTTACCCGTGCAAACACCACACAGCACCACCATAACGTTACAAGTTACCTCGAAAAGCTAAGAAAGCCGTAACAGAGACGCGGACGGAGCGCAAGAACCAAAGTCCGCTGCAGGTATGCGCCGGCAGCTCCTAGTCGTCGCGGCCGCTTTATTTATACCCCCGTGGCGTGGAATTTCCAGCCGGATTGCGCTTGCGAGGATTTTAACGGCCGTCTCACCTGCTTCAATTTATATATATATATGCGAAGAAGAATCCTTTCTCCCCCGAGACTGTACGCGTACACTCAAGAGCTTTTACGAGGCCGATGTGCTGCTGTTGCTGCTGCTGCTGCTGCTGCTGCAGCTCCAGGCCTGGGAAAATTTTCCCTATACTCGCGGGCTGCACGTTCTCGCAGGCCACGGCCTATATGTCTCTATATCCTCGGACGCGAAAGCCACCAGAGTCCTCTTTATTAGCGGCCGTAAACGGTGACCTTGTAAATAAATTCTTAATTAATAAATTCGCGGATCGCGGCCGGACACACACACATATATATATATGCATACGTACGCACGCGCGGGATCCGGTTGAGCTGAGCTTTTACGACTTCGTACCGACTCGCAGTATAATTTTAATATACACATACATATATATATAGTATTGTATATATGCTAAAAATTGTGGCAATTTTAATTCCTCGGTAATTGTTATCGCCGTTTAAGTTCTGCACTGCGCAGCCTGCGAAATTTCGCTCGTATTTATATAATTCAGTTATGCAGTTTCGCTAATGAATTTACCACTTTATATACTCGTTGCTCGTAAAATGTTGATAGATCAGAGATCTTAATTGATTTCGCGCATTACGAGAATATTTATCCAGTCAACACATTGAATTTAATAATACTGAATGCCATAAGTTTATAAACTCGAATTGCAATATATTTCTTTTCTCAGATAAATTTCATTCTCATTGCCATTAATACAGTTAGCCTCTATTATTGATTACCAATTAATAAAAGCAATAAGCAAAATATCGATACGAACTTCTTATCACCAAAAAACTAACTCTCTGCCCAAGTACACACAATTAGCTGTAAAAAGCGAGTGTGGTTGAAATCTGGAAATGGGTAACTCATACCGTAGACTAATTGCTGCTTCAACGTACCCGGAGTAGTTCGTCCAAAAGTAGTTAGCGCCTGGTTAATGGTGCACAAGCAAGACCACCCTGACAAATTCCTATCACAACTGCAGCTGGAACTTCATAAGTATCCACGCGAATAGTATTATACTGCTATACGCGATGTAAAGACGGTTTGCAAATATGCTCCCAAAGTAACTGGCGAGACAATTAATGCGGAAACGATTTGTGTAAATTTTGCAAAAATAAGCTTTATGAGTAAAATGCCACTGGACTTTATGGTGGGAAATATTTGTATCGTATAGTAGAATGTTATAGAGAAAATCGCTCGAATGCGCCAAAGTCATTACATTATTTTGAAAGATTCACGTATAATTCTTGACAATATAAGAAAACATTATATAATCTAGTATTTTGTATGACGTTAAGATTTTCCTAACCCAGCTGACTTAGTAATGTGTAATAGCGTACAAGGCTGCGTTTACACGACTTTAACCCTTAAATGACACTGGGGGTCCGAAAGACCCCAGAGTGTTTTTGACCGAAAATTTTTCAAAGTTACGCGCTACTGTTTGCTTTGTGGTGCCATAAATAATGAGCATGCTTGTTTCATTTATTTAATCCTTTTTTCATCAGTTTTTTTTTTCAAATAAATACCTTTTTTGAAAAATTGGTATTTAAAACTAATTTTATTCCAAAGGTTATAGTTTCACGAGTTAGCCATTAAAATTTCATTGGGAAATATTCAAATTTCAAAAAGTTATGAAGTTTTTAGTAAAAGGGATAGATTTTCAGTGTTTAAACAAATTTCGATTTTTTTCAATATCTAAACAATAATTTTGGATCTTATGAACTAAAACACCCTTCAGCAGAGACCTTAAGGTACTTGTAAAAAAAATTGCAAATGAAAATATTAATAAATAAAAAAGTTATAAACATTTTTGCCCACTGGGGTCTGAAATACCCCATGTGTCATTTATGTTATTATTTTGACGTGTGTCAGTTAAGGGTTAAATATATAATGTTTAAGTGGGTAAAGCAGCAGAATCTACATCGTGACATATTAATCAGTATAGCACACCGCGAGCGTTATTACAGGAAAGAATAAAATAACATGCTAAACCTACATCAGCAAAATTCAAGCCCGCCAAGCAGTATTACATCGCCGCAAGTTTATAGAACGCCGTAATATCGGTACTTTCCAATAACATTTGAATGCCAGAGCGTGTGTCTCTTAAAACCAATGGCATATATACTTTCCATTTACGTGAGTGCGACGCGGCGTTCGGTAGTTCGCCACCCTTATAACGGAGGTTTGCGCGAACTACACAGACACTGAGTCTTGCTCGGGCTATAGGATAGATGGAACGGGTAGTACCTAGTATAGAGAAGGTGAGGAAGCGATGAGGACGAGAATGATCGGAGTTCGCGCGCCCAACTGGCTATCAAGGCTTTAAGTCTCGCGTGTGATGGAAAGTGTGCTGCTGCAGCAACATCTGCGGCCGAATGGTGCCAGTTACACCCCTATAGACCGTAAACGTAGACCTTACTTCGTCCGTGCGTCTTTCTTTTCAGCGAATAAACATTTTACGCTATTTCCGCGTGAGCAATCAAACTTTCGTGTATATATATATATATATATATATATAGTGTTGTATTCGCGAATATTATGTTTCGGTGCTGTAAAAAATGTATTATTTTTAAGGTAGAAATGCGGCGCAAAACAATCGTAAATGCAACACGAGGTTAGAAAGTGATGATATTATTTTTTTCTTGATTTTCTTGATTAGCTTTACCGATAGATATTTCTTTTAACTACAACATATTGCAAGATCGATCGATAGATTCTGCTTCTGAGCCATTGGCACTGGAGTCAGATCAAAGTACAAAAGTATAACTCCTATACAGAAACTTTTTTATCTTATACCTCGGCGACGATTGGGACCAGTTAAAGACACGGAGGGAGAAAAAAAATCGAGCGGACGCGCCCATCGTCGTTGTCGTCGTCGCATTACTCTGTCATGCGTAATAAAACACGAAGGTGCGCGCGGCTCGCGCTTCAAGAACTGAGCGAAAGTGGGGAAGCTAACGCGAAAGGATGCGTTTTATGAGTTTACTACTCCAACTTGTCTCGGTGAGGAGGGGATTGAGGGTATACGGGAAACTTTAATATGCACGCGCGCGGGAAAAAAAAGGGGGACGACTAGACAGAGAGCAGCGGAGATTCGCTTAATTTTTCTTGTTTGCCCCATTCGAGCGACGTCTTGGCCGAGGGATTTCGTGTCAAATTTCCGGTGGTAACTTTTTCCCTGAAATTCACGCTCGTCTTGAATTATTCCCCTTCCTTCTGTCTGTCTGCCTCTCTCTCTCTCTCTCTCTCTCTCTCTCTCTCTCTCTCTCTCTCTCTCTCTCTCTCTCTCTC
>UELV01100650.1:0-12437 GCA_900490015.1 Megastigmus stigmatizans
ATATGATTATGCTCAGAGATACAGCAGCATTTGTTTATAGACTATCCTGTTTTTCAAACTTAATTTGTTTATTTAACTTATTAATAACGATTATGCAAGATAGGGTTACATCTTACGGGTCTTCTATATGGAAGCAAAGTATGTCTTTAAAATTTCAAGTCGATATGAATATGCAGAGAGAAAGGCAGCATTTGTTTATAGAAATTCCTTGCAGCATTTGTTTATACATCTTGCAAGTCGTCTGTATGGAAGCAGAGTTTGTCTTTAAAAGTTCGATTCGATATGAATATGCTGAGAGAAACGGCAGTATTTGTTTATAGAAAATCCTGTTTTTCAGACTTAATTTGTTTATTTAACTTATTAATAACCTTTCTAATTAAGGTCGACTTACATCTTACAAGTCTTCTGTATGGAAGCAGAGTTTGACTTAAAAATTTCATGTCGATATGGATATGCTGAGGGAAACAGCAGCATTTTTTATAGTAAATCCTGTTTTCAGACTTAATTTGTTTATTTAACTTATTAATAACCTTTCTAATTAAGATGGACTTACATCTTACAAGTCTTCTCTATAGAAGCAGAGTTTGTTTTTAAAATTCCAAGTCGATATGAATATGCTGAGAGAAATGGCAGCATTTGTTTATAGAATATCCCACTTTCTAAACGTAATTTTAAACTTTGTCATCGTGCTGGTATATATAGAATTGTTATAATTGTTTAATGTATCAGACGGGATAATTTATAGTAAAAAAAGTTGAATTTGTCCAGATAGTTATCATTGCTTAAGATAGCTCTATAGTTAATCTGATTTTCTAGTTCCTAAAAAATAATTACTTAGAAATATTCAGAAGGATTTAATGAATATATTTTATAAAGTTTGAGGTGAGTTATCATTTGAATATTAAAAATATGGTAATTTAAACTTGAGATATCTACAGGTAATTTAACATTTATACAACAGGTAATTTAACACTTATAAGACAGGCACTTCGAGAGATAAGAAGTGAAAAATAATTAGGACATGATAAAAACAATAAATTTACTTACCATTTCTTTCAATGGAAAAATCTTTAACTTTTCTCTTACACGTATCACATTCGCAATCTTGATTATTATCACCAAAGTAATTATGGCTATAATAAACAAAAAGTTCCTCTCCCTTCTTTATATCTTTTATAGTTCTTAATTTTAGTACATAGTTAGTACTACTAGTTTCATAAATACAGTTGAGAGCACAATCATGGTTGACAAAAGCTATCGTGCCTAAAAGTAATACAGGAACTTTACATAACTGAGAAGTTGAGATTTTGAGCCCGCAATATTTCTTCTTCATCATAACTAAGTTTCTTACAACAACCTGTAACAGTAACGATAGTATCTTTTTTGAAATCATGTTTGGCAAATACTGTTAGACTTTTGTTTTCTTCCGAAACATATCTTGCACATGTGCTGATTACAACATTTGATGAAGGATGCAAAGTGTCCAAATACACACACAAATGGTTACGTAACCACTTTTGAATTGGGATGCTAAAGGTGAAATATAAATTATGCTTTCGTGCAAGGCTTTCCAACTTTTCTACTGCTATTTTTATATCTGAGGTTATTACGAAATCTACCGATATAACTTTGACTTGAAAGTCAAAATCCTTCGATAGGTGTAAGTTTCTTGATCTTATTTTTCTTGATTCTATCCCTAGGTATGGATCTAGCACTAATAATTTAGCCACATCATCGATGCTACACAAATTCGTGCAATTCATTTTCATTTTATAAATTTATTATTTATAATTAAGTATTTATACTTATAACATTTATAAATATAATAGTATTTAAACTATACTGCATATGCTTAAAAAATGATTAGATCCTTCAATTTGCTGTTTAGAAACACGAGATATATAATGTAACCATTTCACAACTTTATGCTAAAGATACAAATTTAAAGGTTTTGACTCTATAAACATTGTGTTATTATAGACTATTTTAGCTAAGATATATCCCAGAAAATAGAAAGGTAATAAATGCCTGGAATATGTATCTGTAATTTCCGGGACTTCCCGGAATATGTATGAATAATTTCCGGGCGTGCCCGGAATATGTATGAATAATTTCCGGGCATGCCCGGAAAGTGAAAATACACATGTAGGTTTTCCGGGCATTCCCGGAATATCAACAAAGTCCCGGAAAATGAACTGAAGTATGTGAGTATAGCCCGGAAAGTGAACTCTAATATATATATATATATACGTATACTTTACAATTTAGCTGATATAATTGTCTTTCAGGTTATGCAAATACTACAATATTACCTTTTTTATGGAAAATATTTACTTTTAAAAGGAGTAAAACAAAGAAATATTTTAGGGAAGTATATTAAATATATTAAGCATCATGTTAATATTTCACTTTAAATTGATTTATCTCCTTTATATGTTTTTAGAGTCTACGCGCAGGATCCTGGAGGAACTGCTGGATGGATTTTCACATATGAAGTCTTAAAATGTTTGTAATAACATACTGGACGACCTAACGTTATTTATACTAACCAAAATGCCAATTAACATTTAAGTATCTTTGTAAATATGAAAAAATGCAGAAATTTAAGATTTTTTTTTTGCTTACCGAGCAGTATTTTTTTTTTTCAGAAAATTCTTGGTCTTATTTCTTGGCTATATAATTAGCGTTAGGTCCTCAAGTAGTCTTTTACAGACATTTTGAGACGTTATAGAGCAAAATCCATCATATGGTTTGGTCAGGATCCAGCGGGTGGCCAGAATATGTTGCTCAAGTAATATTAGCAAGTAACCATGAAATTGTTTGATTTTTCATGTTAAAATTGTCATAAATTATAGTCAAATATATGATATATATTGTATTAAATATAATTAATAAATTGTTTTTTTTATTTCAGGTGAATATAGGAAAATACCCCCTTAAGGGGAATCCACATTGATCTTCTATACCGACTGGTAACCAAAAAAGTTTTACATGTCTTTCTCTTTCTCTTTTCTACTGTACAGAATGAGCTGAAAATTTGTACGTACTTTCTTCGGACGATGGACTTAAAAATCTTACTTGGCGCCGCACGCGTAAAATACATTCGAAAGAAAATCGACAAGTTGCATCGCAGCGTTAGTAGCTGCAACCAAGTTCGCGGCGGTATTCGACCTTAATCGAAGTCAGCCGATGGAGAGGCCAGCGGGAGACGTAGTGAGGGGTACTGCTTGGCCTGTTTGCTCTGGGACGCCAACCGGCTAGGTTACTTATATCACCGAGTATATAGTTTTCTTTGCATTTTTCCATGTGACAGCCGATTTATGTCTCTTCGTTCGGTATAGGAGCAGTTTCGTAGCCTGCACAAATTGTCAAGTAAATTGAACTGAATTATTGTGCATTAACTTGATTTCGTAAATCAAGTAGACTCGGTCAGATATTATCGAAACCGCGAGCGAGTGTCGGTCGCGTCGCCGCGTACTACCGAAATAGTCATCCGTGTAATCGTTGTAACTCTCGCAACTAGAGTCTCGTATATTTGGCATTCGTATAATTCGCTGTCCATAACAGGGGTCTCGCGACTAGTCAGCCCTTACAAATTCGTTTTCTTTTGTGCCTCGTGTAACGTAGTTAACAGTTTCGATGAGAGAAAAAGTTTGTATTACGTTGACGATTTTAGTGAGCAAGTTCTAATCTTTAACCCGAGTCCATCGCGAATACAAGAACTATCGCCTTACTTTTGAATGACACGGTGTCCCAATTACTGACACTACACGGATTCGGACTCTGTGTGTCCTAATTAGTGTGCCTGCGCAAACGCGAAGTCCGGGAGATGATTATTTCTCATTGTCGGTAACGAGGGGCACCTCAGTACCCCGTAATTGGTACAGAGGAGCGCCTCTTGTACCAATTACCGGCACTTGTTCTTCTTACTCTGAAGTGCCAGAGGTAGGGAGACAGAGGTAAACGTGTCAATGTCTACATACTACCTGGAGCACCAGGGTAGTATATAATAAGTGACGGCGGAGTGGAGTTGCTTAGAATACTCCATGTTCCACTTAGGCCAAGGTGCACCTTCGGCTAAAGGGGAAGAATGGGGTACGTCGATTAAGGCGTCACCAGGAGCACCTGGGTGACGTCATAACGGGGAGCATAATAGTCTTCTCCAGAGTTGCCTTGTTTTGCCTACTGGAGCACCAGGTAGTCAAAGCAAAAAGGACTCTTAGATGCGTCAGGCGTGAATAAGCTCCTCGCACGCCTGAAGCACCAGGCGAATACTGCCGATTTATGAGCATACGTCCGGTTTTAATGGCTTCAAATCGGCGGCGATCGTCAGCGGCGTGACGTCACCGTCGTTGCTAGGCAACGTTGGTTCCACTGTCTGCTAGAAATCGTTTAGTGGATCCTACACGTTCGCTCTAATATTGGCGACTGCGCGAGTTATGTTTGTAGTGTGAGGAACACACTCACATACACACACAATAAAATAAAGATGATAAATAGTTTAAGATTCCTTTTTTATTTGTGCACGTCTTTACAGCTTGGATGCCCGACAGAGAGTGACTTTAGCCAGTAAGTAATTATTATATATATTGTCATGTTCTTTATGTGGATCTTCCCTTTCTTCACTCCTTCCTTTATCATCAGGTGTGGATGCAGATCGCATTTTGTTTTGTCTATAGTATCTCCGTTACAATTAAGGTGATAAGGTGGACGAACGACTACTGTTCTGTGACACTGGGTGCTCATATAACTCCTCCCTGCCGAAGTTCAATGACGTCCTCGTCATTGTTTGTTTGGGTAAGTTGCGGTCTTTTATTTTTGCATCTGTATAAGGTGTAGGCCAGTCCGCATATTATGATGAGTGAGAAAACTGCGACCGTTGCTATAGAGATACAAAATTCAATTTTATAAGTTTGTAATTTTGGAGTTGCCAATTCAGGTAGAACGAGCGATTCCAATGATTCAAAGTTCAATCGGTAATCTTTTAGGATGACCGGTGTTATTAAATTTTATTGTTTTAATTCTCCGATGTATTTATTTAGGGTGTGTCCTAGTAACTGTATATCGTTTCCTGCAATTAAATGTTTACCTTGAAGTGTACACTTGTGACCATTATTTTCAATCGATGTCAGGGGATTACTGGATATAAGAGTCAAATTTGCAGATGAAGTATAACCCAATAACATAGGTGAATTTGTGGTGATGATAGCTGCTTTAGTTTCTTCTGTATTGATTTGATAACATAAGAAGTAGCGTTGATATTTGCCGGAAAATAATTTAATCGATGACCAACTTAATTTCCATGGCGTGGTTATAATTTCAGTTTCATTGTTATAATTTATAATAGTAAGTCTTTGAAATAAGGAAAATTCGATAGGATTGAAGATTGGAATTTTGAGTGTGTAAACAATAGAATTTTGGGTAAATACAATTGATCCTTGAGCGAAACAAAAATTTAATAAATTATGATAATGCAATATTTATTCTTTTTGAGAATAAATTTTTAATAAATGTACTTATATTTCTGATATTTGTTCATAAGTTAGAATTTCTAAATCGAACGTCTGATCCGAGAAAATAAATGATCTTTTAATTTTATAGAGCAAATCCAGAAAATGCTGCTCTTGTATTATGAGTGTGAGAACGGCTTCGAATATATTTAATTTTTGATTCTGTTTGCCAAATGTGTCCGAGATATTTTGTAAATTCCTATTAATCACAGCGGTGTAATTGTTTATGTTTTTACCTACTTTATTAACAGCCGTTATTGACTTGTCTAGAAGTTCTACATCTTTTTGTTACTGATGGTTTAACAAATTTAAGTATTTATTTATTTGATCCAAATCATCCGCATCGGGAATTTCGAAAATGTATTTAATTGCCGTGCCTACTACATTTATTAAGCCCTTTTTCATTCTTTTATTTGATTGGATTATCTGTTGAAGATTTTGATAAACATCATCACATAAAATTTCAGCTTGTTTCAGTTAATTTGAATTTTTAAGATCTGGTCGCAAAGACAAAAGGGTGTAACTTGTAAGAATACTGTTATATGTGCTTTTTAAGAGTTCCTGTGTTGATATCAAAGTGAACATAATGAAAATTCTCGATTATTCTTCCTATTCCCTGTTGGTGTTCGTAATTAGTTACCTTGAAGTCGATGTTGCCATTCTTTACGAGTATTATCGGGATCACCAGAGCAAATAGCTTTTTCATTTTCCTGTAAGCACAAAGGATTTTTTTCTTAGCCTTTTGGCACTTCTGAGATCATAACGGCGTTCTTGACCGTGTATATGATATTCTAAAGAGGTGCCCTGTTGTTTAGTTATAAGTAATTTTTGGTATCGAGGCGCTGTTTTATCATGTTGCTGTTGGTGAGTTTTAATAAAAATTTCTTTGTTTTCTAAATTTTTATCCGAATTTTCAGAAAGTTTCAGCTGTTCTTGCTGTCTTTTGTATAATTTATCGTAAAACGGTAAGATTTCGTTTTTTCTAATTTCGTAAAATTTTTCAATAGTGTCGGCATCAGGATCTATAACGTGCTTATGTAACTCTTCATAAGGCCCATAAAGAAGAGTAAATGGTGAATAATTTATGGTAGAGTGGATACTCTGATTGTAAATTAAAATAGTAGTAGTCATATGATTTTTGATGGTCTCTTTCGGATTTTGATCCACTAGTATACACAATTTTTCTTTAAGCGTTGAATGCAATCTTTCTATCGGATCATTGGAAGTACGTATATTAATAGTCGTCTGATGATATTCAATTCATGAATTCTACAGAATTCCTTGAATACAGCTGAATTAAATTCACTTCCGTTATCTGTAGTAATTTTATTTAGGAAGTTATGATGTGAAACAAAGTGGCGAAATTTATTTATTACGGTTGTTGAGTTCCCATCAGATAGGTGATAGGCTTGAGCATATTTAGAAAATATATCTATAATTGTGACAAATTTTTCTTTGCCAAAATAAAATATATCTACATGTATATGTTGTAGAGGCCTATTCGCTATTATAGGTCCATAGGTGTCTGTATTGTATGGTCTTCTCTCGTATTTGTGTTCAAGACATGTTTCACACTGATTTATGTAATTTTGAATGATTCTACCCATATTGAGAGTATATAATTTTTTCTTGAAATGTGCTTTTGTTTCTTGAATTTCATTGTGATTTTGATTGTGATATTTCTCCAATTCTTTCATAAAATTATTTCGATTTACCACGGGTGTATAGGTATTTGTTTTGATTAATTTTAACCTTTCGTTGAAGTGCTCTTTTAATATTCTGTAACTGATCATTTCCAATTCTATTGTTGCAAAATAAATTCCGTATTGCTTATCTAGCTTTATATTTTCGTTGAAAAATTTGAGAAGTTGTGTTTCTGCATCTCTTTTATTTATTTTTAGCAGATATTGAACCTTAAGTTTGTCCTTTGCTGTTCTTAATTGATAATCCTGGCCTTCTTTGATTATAATGCTGTAATTAAACACATGTATGTATTTATCTGTTATAGGCAATAAGAAGACGGGGTCTTCGTCAGCGGTGTGAGCCGTTGCTGCTTCGTCATCAAGTATTTTATCAATCTCTTCTTCAGTGACGGGCGTGCCATATGAAACTTGTGGTATTATCGAAAGCAAATCATCTTCTTGAGTTTCTTCTTCTCCTGTGTATATCTCTATTCGGCCTAAAGCACCTGCTACGTTATTTTCGCATCCCTTTTTATATTTTACTTCATAGTCATATTCTTCGAGTTTGATTCTCCAACGAATTAGTCTAGAATTGGGTGATTTTAGAGACCAGAGCCAAGTGAGAGGTTTATGGTCTGTTTCAATAATAAATTTCTTTCCATATACGTATGGTCGGAAATGTTTACATGCTTCGACTAACTCTTTCTCGATTGTAGAATAATTTTGTTCAGCCGAATTTAAAGTTCTTGAAAAGTAGGAGATGGGATGTCCTTCTTGCGATAAGACGGCTCCGATTGCAACGTTCGATACGTCCGAGGTAATGTGAAACTGCTTTTCAAAGTCCGGGTATCTTAGTGTTGGTGCTTTCGCAATAAGTTCTTTGCATTTATTGAATGCTTCGTTATATTCTGTATCCGTACAATTTATCTTTTCTCCTTTCTTAAGCACTTTTGTAAATGGTTTAGTGATTTTTACAAAGTCTTGAATAAATTTTCTGTAATAACCGAAAAGTCCTTAAAATGCTTTAATTTTCTTTTGCGTTGTTGGTAATGGATATTTAATAATGGCGTCGATTTTATCTGGATTCGGTGTAATTCCCTGTGGTGTTATTATATGTCCTAAAAATGGGACATCCTTCCGTAAATATTCACTTTTATCCAATTGCATTTTCAAGTCATATATTCTTAATTCCTCAAATATACATTTCAAATGGTCTTGTAGTGATTTAGAAAATACTACTATGTCGTCCGTATAAACAAAGCAAAATTTGTGCAAGTATTTTCTTAATATTTTGTCCATCATTCTTTGAAATGTTGCTGGTGCGTTTTTTAAACCAAAGGGCATTCGAATATATTCATAATGACCATTTTCTACCGTAAAAGCTGTTTTTTCTACGGCGTCTTTGTCTAAGGGAATCTGATGAAATCCTTGAGCTAAATCAAATGTAGTAAAAAAACAAACATTTACCTAAATTTTCTAAAATATCATCTATCCGCGGAATTGTATATTTATCTTCTATAGTGACATCATTTAATTTTCGGTAGTCAATCACCATTCGCTATTTCTGTCGTCCGCTTGCATCAGCTTGTTTCTTTACAATCCAAACAGGTGAAGAATAAGGTGAATTACTAGTGCGAATTATTTCGTCTCGTAATAATTTTCTTATTTGTTCTTGTATCTCTTGCTTTAGTTGATATAGGTAACGAAAGCTCTTCACATAGATAGGGCGATCTTCTTTTGTTCTGATGTTATGTGAGACAGCATTTGTTGCTGATAATTTATCTTCTTCGTAGTAGACGCAGTCTACATACTTTCCACACAACGAGATATGCTTATATTTCTTTTCGTCGTTCATATGATCAGTCCTTATTTGCGATGTTAATTCTTTGTAATGATTCACTTGATTGGTCTTGCATTTATCTGGGATATTCTTTAAGTAATTTATTTCAAATTTCGGAGTACTACAAATTAGTATTGTAATTTATATTTGCTTCTAATTTTTGTAAATCTTTATGTCCAATAAGGCAATCGTAAGTTGCGTGCCAAAATGCTATAAGAAAAGTAATTTGTGTATCGTCTCCAAATTCTTGTAAGATCGGAAATTTAAGAGCGTGTGTCTTTCGTGAATTTATGCATAGATCTAACTTCGAAATTATACGGAAAAATATATTCAGAAAATAATTGATTCGCAATTTCGGGATTGATTATAGATGATGATGCTCCGGAATCAATGAGTATTTTTAATGGTGGATTTGTAGTCACTAGGTATGGTAATTCGGGTGGATTTCCGATATTATTTAAATTTATTATGTCTCGTTGTTTGAATCGGGGTCCTGCCAAAAAATTTCATAGTCGACTTCTTCCTCTTCATTGCTAGCGATCCCTTGGTTTGCATAATTTTCTACTGATTCTTCTTGATAATTGGCTTCTTCTTGTTCGTCCTGTTGGTTATGTAATTCTTCCGAAATAAAATTCAGAGGTCCGGTGCGTCTGAAGATATTATTTCTTCTCGGTGCAAAATTATTATTGCTATTCGATCTGGGTGTGAAGTTCGGTCTATTGGCGAAATTCGGCCTATTCGTATTTCTTGTACTGATGATGATGAGGTGATGGACATTGATGTAGGCGCAGGTTGATTATTTTGATTTGGTGGGTGATTATTATTTCGTACGAAATTGCTATTATTTGCTCCGAAATTCATCGGTGTGAATGACGCTTGGGCGACCCGACGTTGTTGAAACGGACTCACTTTTTTAGGAGCTCCGAAAAAATTAAACGGATTTGTATTTTTCGGGTTTACGGTTGCACCATATATGTGTATCAGATGTGAATGATATGGTTCTTTAATACCGTTTACAAATACATGTTTTGCTAAATTTTCATAGAAAGGATTTTTTGTTCCGATTATTTGAGCATCTTGAGTATTTAATTGTATAAGCTCTTTGATTTTATTTAATCGGGTTTTTATTTCATATGCGTATTTTTCATAATCTTGATTTGATGTTACTTATGCTACTTATAAGTAATCTTTTCCAATCTATCCAAGTTCTGGGTTTATCAGCAGCAATAAGATCTAACGCGTCACCTTGAATTCTGGTTTTAATAAGAGCAAATAATGATTCATTTGGCACTTCATCGGTTGTGCCTAAAGTTTCAACAAATTTAACGCATTGTTGTAAAAAATGAGATCGTAATCTCGTTCCTCCTTCATATATGGGAATCGCTTTTCGCCAGATAGACAGTCTTGATTTGAACTGTTCCATAGTAATTTGAGCCATTAGCGCGTCAAATCGATCAATTGTATTTATAGGAATTAAATGGAAATATGTAGGAAATTTCAAAGACTTACTTTTCTTGTTTGAAGATTTCTGTTGACCCAATGCGTAGGTAGACTCTAAACTCGACGTGTGAACTGCGACAATGGGGTTAAAACACCAGCTGCTTCGTTCGCCAGAGATTTCCGACTTGTAAGTTGGAGGAGAATCCAAAATTCAGTAGCTTCGCAGTATCCTGTCCGCAGCGCCAGTTATGTTTGTAGTTATGAGAAAGCCCGAGCAAAGGTGATGAAACACACTCACATACACACAATAAAATAAAGATGATAAGTAGTTTAAGATTCCTTTTTTATTTATGCACGTCTTTACAGCTTGGATGCCCGACAGAGAGTGACTTTAGCCAGCTCGTAAAGATCTTCCTTTTCTTCGCTCCATCCTTTGTCATCAGGTGTGGATGCATATCGCATTTTGTTTTGTCTACAGTATCTCCGTTACAATTAAGGTGATAAAGTGGACGAACAACTACTGTTCTGCGTCACACTGGGTGCTCATATAACTCGCGCGTATGTGTAACCGTGCCGTCGCAACGTGTAAAATAAGGAAAGTAAATTAGGAATTTATGAACATTCACAAAATAATATACCAATATTTATTTACAAACTAGGAGACGCGCTATAATAAAAATTTGTATCTATCCAGAAAATAAACTGTAAAAAACCGATTTTATTACCAGGAATCGTAAACAAAACAATTTTCATGTGGTATCGGAAGACTTTTCTATTCCATACAATGGAATACTGGGAATCAATTTTCTAAATGAACAAAAGCTTATAGTAGATGAGAGATATTTAGAAGTAAAATTAAAGTGATATCAAATTAAATCCAGCACTATATATAATTTTTTTTCGACAAAGATGATCAGAAATATTATTGAAAAGGGAATAAAAAAAATTGAAGATAACAATGAAAATAATAAAAATGATCTCAGAGATAAGTACGATATTTCAATCCAGCATGATATGATAAATGTAATTGTTATGTCCGGTCATTTCGTAGGGAAGATTATATGAAAACGTAGATTTGTGGGAATTATTTCTTTTTATTTTTCTACTTACGATGGTTAGTTTGTTGCTTACCTTGATTTATTCTCTATTTGTGTTGGCTGCGTGGCACGGGTGGCGCTGAGGTTCGATTGAGTCGTTGCTCCGTGATCCTCCCGGATATATATATTTTGGTTTTTTGTGGTTACAGTTGTGCGTCCTCCCGGATTCACAGCTTTCGAGATTAGAAGAATTCTCCAGAATTCTTCTTATCCATGATTTTGGCAAAAATCGGAATATCCTCCCGGATATTTATATGAAATTTGTGGCTACAGTTGTTCATCCTCCCGGATTCACAGCTTTCGAGATTTTGGCAAAATCGAAATATCCTCCCGGATATTTATATTTGGGCAAGAACTCTCCCGAGTTCTACAATTAACGAACAAAACTCCGAACGAAGGGCGATAAGAGTCGAAAATGAACAACAAGTTATTCGGAATAACTATTTTTATTTATTTAACGAAGTTGAATATCACAACAAGTTACAAAATATCTCTCGCGCTTTTACGAGTCAGAGATATAGAGGTAAGGGCTCTAAGAGCGCGTCGCGCGTACAAACGTCAGTTTAATTCGGCTGCCGTTTACAGACTGATGAACTGCCTCATCATATTCCTGCTTGTAAGTTGCAGTCATCCCTGCTTGCACCGGCATAAGAATGCAGCTTATCGGTGAGAACGTCCGATGCTAACCGGTCTCAGAAGTACACGTGTTAATCGTACTCGGATGCTGTGTCAGCAGTCGCGCGCTGCATTCTTATCTCGGTTCAGTTGCGACTTCATCGCACGAAGTTCGCTTCGACTTATTTAGAACATTCTATAGTATATAATTTTTTGTAATTACAATATACACACACACACACACATATATATA